>JAKSZP010009366.1:0-158055 GCA_022478985.1 Massospora cicadina | reverse complement strand
TAACTTGAAGTAGCGTGCTTACTATTTTAATATTTTATAATCTCATGTCAAGTTAGTTATGTCATAATGAATTTATAATATTCTCACTACTCAGCTAAACTTTGATATCTGATGGATCATAACAATGATACTCTTTTGATTATTGGTCTAATGAGATATCTAATAGCTGCCCAAGGAAGTTTTGATACTTTAAGTAAAAGTGTTCTTCTCGTCAACTTTATACCTCTTGCTAGTTATATCAACTTGCAGTTTCAAGTTTTTCCTTGTTTTTTTCTGTATCATTTAGAATTATTTTTATAAAGTAATTTTCTAAGTAGCATATAGAAGAACAAAACTGTAATTTATAAATCTTACTAATCTCTCATTAACATGTTTTTACTAATGTCTATATGCGAGGGTAAGGAAAAAAGAAGGTTACTTTTTCTAAAAATTATGTTTTTATTATCTATCTTTTTTTAGCACTAGTGGTGCCCAACCCAAATGGAGAAACGCCACGCATCTTTATTTGCAAATGGGCCAAACAAAGGGATTATCATAAATTAAAAAAATCCTAATATAGCCCCTAGGTTATCAGCCTAGAAAGCCATATCAGAAGGCGAGGAAGCTTTGAGGAAACTTTTGCCCAGCGCCGCTTTAGCTGGTGGACCATGGTGGACAACATAGGGGTAGGGGCATCAGTTACATTGGGCATGAGGAGGTATAGCTGCGAGTTTTCTTTGTTCATGAGGCCAGCAGTATCCATCGCCTCAATGTATTGAGCAAGTTGATGCTCAGCAAAAGTGATGAGAGTCAGCACACAAGTGAAAGACTTGATGCGCTTTTGGGTTTGGCGATAGTTGGGTCAAAAAGAGAGGTTTTTGCTGCGTTGATGCACGCTTGGCGCGCACCAAAAGTGAGCTCCTCCATCTCATATTTTGCAACTTCCTCAGCATTATTATGGAAATGGGGGATAGGAATACCCTCAACCAGGGGTTTCATCGCCCCATGGAGTTTCTTGTGGAGGAGGGTGTTGGCAGTAGCAGTAGCGGCTTCAACTGCCATTTAATTATATTTTTATAAGTTGGAAAACCATTTTGAGGGCGAAAATGACGGGGTGCAAATTAGGATGATCAACAAAGAGTTCCTCCAAAGAAAAATCTGGATTAACATTATAAGCCTGATCTGAATCATAAATCCATTCAAGTGCTTGAATGGATTCAAATTGGCTAGTGCTGACCCAGACACCGTAGTTGGTAGGTTGGCAGCACCTGATTAGCCACAAGCTGTTGACCATGGCAGCTCAGATGAAACTTTTTCAGCCATTGGATCAGGGCGCCATAAATTGACCAAATTTTTTAAATTTTTAAAACTTTGATTGGCTGCCAGCTTTACAAGCCAAACCAGAATTTTCCAAGGTTGGGGGTGGTAGGATCACGCCCATTCAAAAAATTGGGGCGATGCAGCTGCTGGGGCAGTGCTGGAGGGGAAAGTGGCAGAAGTGGTGGAAGCAGAAGCCATAAGGCACTTGCACTTCAAGTAATCGATCTTAAAACACAAGGGGCAGATGGTGCAGCCATTTTGATGTGCACTCAAAAAGGATGATCAGGGGTGGACCTGATCATGTTAGGGGGATCGCGAGGTAGGTGTAGCAATGAAATGGGCAGATCATCGTGAAGGCGTGAGGGCTTTCCAGATGATCCACCTCAAGGGGCACCACGAACTGCAACACAGGGTCTGTGCCATAAATGCCCAAACCCTCCGTGAGCTCATTGTGGAGGAGTTCAGGGGAAAGGAAGGAGGGAATCCCAGCGAACTGGACCACCAAAGTGGCATCATCTGGGAGCCAGGTGCGAACAGTGGGCAAAGGAATTTTTTTAAATTATTTGCAGCTTGGCTGCTGCTGCTGCATCAGCTTCAGAGTGAAAGGTGAGGTTGAAGTACCCCTTAAAGAGGTGGAATTCGTTATAGCTGGCAGTTTTGAAAACCAAGTGGCCATCTTGATAATGGTTGAAAATGCATATGGGAAGAGATTCCCTTATTCAATCTGGAGGCTGAAACTCAAATTGCTCCATGGGAGCACCAAAGGCTTTGGAGCACCGCCTGAGAGCTTATGAGGTGGTGGTCCAAGTCCTGAGGGGGACATAACACTCAATAATGTTGGGAGGGCTAGCAGAGCCAGCCCAGGCGCGCTTCAGCAGTGGCTGAAAGACACCATATGGCGGTGCACCACCACCCCAGGATGGGGCAGTAGGCATTGATTGCATTGACATTGGTAAGCTTTGGCTCAATCAAGTGGTCATGTTTTATATTTTTAAAAAAAAAAACTGAATTTGGCTTCAATTTAGGTATCAAAGCGAAAGAAAGATTTTACTATCTCTCTATCTATATAACAATGTAAGGACATAACTTCAACATAAATTTTTTATCTAAATCAACTTTTCCTTACTACTTGATCAATAATGTTGCCTATGAGAATTTCATTAAAGTTTTCAATGCAATTTCAGAGTTCTTATATTATTTTTTATAGCATGTATTTTATGTTTGAAAATGATTGTTTTTTTCTACAGAGTCAGAAATGCATATTCAAGGTGTTGTCAGGATTTAATGTAAATTTAATCATATATATCTTTATGGTATATGTAATTATACAACGGCCTTTAATTGAGCTAGGTACTATTTAAACATTTAAATTATTAATTCACAAATGATATTGCATCAGACTGTTTGGTAGATTAGGACATTATCAAGCAGAGTTTGTATTTTGCTCAAGGTTAGGTTTGAGATTTTATTTTCAAATGCTGTGTATATCTAACTGATTAATTAATAGATAAAAGAACTTATTAGTTTCGATAAAAATGTCTTAAAAAAGTACTCTTTTTAAACCTTAAATTATATAAATTCTCTAAAACTTTAGTTTTTTTAGATATATTTAGAGTTGAGGCATATAAAAACCCTCAATTTGGGTAAAGTTTCTTGCATATAAGAACACATTTTTTCCTATCCCTTCTGCTTCATCATTGTAAAATTTCTACGTAGTAAAATTATGTATGATTAATTGTCAGTTCTTTAAAATTTGCACAAAAAGTTATATATCTTAGTGCCAATGACACTTTCCTTGGTTATCTGAAAAAAAATGGCCTGATGTTAAAATTGAAGTTGTGGCATTAAAGATAAAATTAGGATAAATATTAATGTGCATGACAATCAGTTCCTCTGTATGAAGGATGTATAGTGTTTGGATGTATTGTTTTAAAAGTAAATGAGGCGGGTCAACCTTGGGACGATTATACCACTCTGAGTTTATTAATCCTGTGCTAGTTTTGAACCCGTGTTTAATCAAAACCCAACCCATAATAGAGCAGGAACCACCCTAATATGCTACCACTCCTCTGTTTGGGTAAATTGTTTTGATAAAAGGGAAATAAGTCTTCTTTATGGATACTTCAAGCACTGTAATCTCTGTGTACTGCCGGTGCTTATATAACTTTCTTTATCACCATGGTATTTTAAAATTTACTTGTAATTTTAGGCATACTTCAAGGGTGAAATAAAACATATGTTTCCATCATACCACCGAGGCCCAGCTTAACTCACTAGATCAAAAATTGGTTCCAACCCTCTCAGGATGTCTGTCGCTTAGCTATATACTTCATATGTCAAGAGGAAGCCTTTAAGGTTCAAAGAGGATTGTCAGTGCATTTGAAATATTTCAGATCTCAATTAATATCAGCAAACCTGTGTCATGTTGATCACAAAATAGATTTCTAAGGTCATAGTGATTATGATAGGTTTTAAAAGGCTTAGTGTATTTTGTTTTGGGATATCAAGTAGGTTTCAACCTATACAAATACAATTAACAATGCCAGAAGTTTGCATATTGATGATTAAAAACATCTCTATGACAATTTGATGAAGGCTTAGGGGTGGGTGATGTTTGATAGCTCCAAAAAAACAATACATGTTTACACTGGTATGGGGCAGAGCTAGTTGATAGTTTAATAGCTAATACAACTTGTTTGCATGGCGGTAATGGTGATATAAAATATGCTGCTATATTAATTTCTAGTTAATTTAGTAATTGTAGATAAAATAGCTGATCTCTAATTATTTTCAATACCAAATTCTCAATCTCATTTATTTATGCCAAACATAAAGGATCAGAAATATGTTTAACGAATAGAATGGGACAAAAGTAATGAGGATCAATGGATGTCAGGCTTTTGTCTTCTGGAACCTTTTACAAAACTTAACGCTCACTAAAACTATGATGTGTTGTCCACTTAAGGGTACTTCAGGTTAACGTAAGTTGTTTTTATATGATCTCAAAAAAGCCTTTTCCAAATGATTTCTACTTTTCTAATACTTCCAAAACCATTTTTGATTTATTATAGCACCAGATCCCCACAGAAATCTGAGTAATGTACATTGATATTCATTGTCTCAATACCAATACGTTAAATCCCTTGTTAGCACGTTATAGTATGCCTCACTCTGCTACTGTATCAGGTTTTCATGAGATTCTATAGATTTTTTGGGGCTCTGATAATCTTCATAGATACATGAGCATAAGATCAGGGCAACGCAGGCTACTTCTTATAAAGCAGTTGGTTTGGCGACCCCATATAATTGAATGAATGAAATGTAGTAAATTTTATGGCGGAGGATAAGAAGATACTCCTGTTGGACGATTTTTCAATGTCAACTTCTTCAGGATGCTTATGAGGGTACTTCACCTATTTGATGGTGCCGCTAGTCTCAGGGCGATATGGCGTAGAAATAACCCCTTAGGCCTCCATCATATGTTTTTTATTTTGGTATTACATAAATGTTTTTTGTCCCTTTATTTATTAAGGTATATTTGGGCACCTATTCTTATAGATAGTATCTCCCATTATATTAATCTGCCATTATGGCGTCTTAGCCTTACCTGCTTAACTTCCACCTAGTTGGTGAGGTAGTCTTTAAAGAGCACAAAAATTTTAAATTGACCACAAATAGTAGGTAAAGGGCAAACTACACCAAGTGAGATGACATGTTAGGCAAAGATGGATTTGTCTAGGTAGTCTAAAGGTATCCTTCTGGTATAGGATTTTCTCTTGTCATTCCCTGCATCAATTGATAAGCTCATTGATATTAAAAAGCATAAACTTTAAATAGCATGTAGTCTTAGCCGCTAATATCTTTTTAAAGCTTACGTTCCCTGTTGCCTTGTGGGCCCAATGATTAGATCCATTCGTACTATTATCATAATTGCCAAGATCCTTGTTGTTCACTACATTGAAGAGTTTTATATTTTTGATAACAGCATCCTTCATTACTTTAATAAGTGTGCGTTTCATCTCCTCTAGCTAAACCTCTCACTTTTAAGTTAACATTTTAGTATGCAAAGTGTCTACCAGATCTTGACTGAGCCACCATGGGCTGTCAGTGTGATAAATTGGGGCCAGCCTGATCCACACATAGACCTCATGAAATTTTTTTTAAATTCATGTGCAAATTTGGAGGTCAGATTTAAAGAATTGGGCCAAACAGAAAAATCATT
Source organism: Massospora cicadina (assembly GCA_022478985.1). Classification (NCBI taxonomy): domain Eukaryota; kingdom Fungi; phylum Entomophthoromycota; class Entomophthoromycetes; order Entomophthorales; family Entomophthoraceae; genus Massospora; species Massospora cicadina. Next base: position 152,534 of record JAKSZP010009366.1, on the reverse strand, counting down.
GAAATCAAAAATCATAGGTAGGGATTTGGGGATTTGAGAATAAGGGCTAATCTGACGTATTGAATGACCAGTGTCTTGAATCCTCCAAATTTTCATAATTTGGGATAAAAACCTTCATGGCAATGATGTGGATCTCACTTTAAAGCCTAATACAGGATTTAATAGACTATTGAAAATCTTTAAAATGAGAAAACGGCAACTGTAGATACAGTTTCATTTTCTCATAGGAAAATTATGATAAAGATCTCAGCGTTGTTTGCTTGCTTGCTTGCTTAAATTTAATTTTATTTTAAAGAAATATCATTTGGAATAAACCAGAACGATGAGATCCAATAGTGAGCTGGGACAGGCATTGGTTTTGTTTGCATTATTATCATGGGCCAGGCTTTTCTGCTTTCCTGCAGCATCGCTGGAACCTTGGTCTGTAATATGTCGCAAACTCTGGTAATGGTGCGTGGGTTCAGGGGTGGTTCTCTGCGTTATTGTCATTCATGTGGTCAGTAACATGGCTTGTTCTTCCCAAATCCTTTGTTGCATATTGGTATGCGCCCATGCATTACATAAAAAGAAACTCAAATACCTTCCTTTCCATTTTTTCTGGGGGCCCCAGGAGGAAGTGGTGGTTACCAACGGAGAGGAATGGAACCAACATCTCTTGACCGTGGTCATGGTAGGATTCTTGCTGGCATTATTGCTATGTGAAGTGGAGCAATTATGGAAGGTGACAACTCCACAAACCATAGTGGTCCAGGCGAAACCTAAATCACCCATTGTTTGGATGGCGTTGTCAATGGAGGCATTGATAAAACTTCATTAGTCATTGCGTGAATCTGCTTCCAGGCACAGTTGGCACAGGCAACTAGGAGGTATCCCCTATCGCACTCCAATTAGCTCAGGTGGTGGATGCATTACCCCCAAAATTGGTGAAATGGGTACAGGAACTCATCAAGGAACAGAATAGCTTGCCAAATTCCATGGAGGAGTGTGTGGAGTTGATCAACCGGGCAGCATGTCCAGACGAGGCAAAAGATGAGGCATGGTTGACACTATTGAAAGTCATCCAGGATCACAGCTCTGTAGAGGAATATGCAAGGGTTTTCCGTCCAATGGCAAAACCAACCCAGGTTACTGATTCTCAAATTGTCACAAATTTTCCTCCAGGGGTTGCAGGAAGATTTTCTGACAGCCTTGGCAGCAGAAAAGGTGCAGGCTACTCTGGGGAGGAAGAGGCCTTAGCATTAGAAGTTAAAAACATTTAGCGCTGGCACAGGATAGGCATGAGGGATCAATGTCACTGGGAAAGGGACAGTCCCCAGTAAGTTTCCGTTCAAGTCAAGGGGTGGCACCCAGTCCCAAGAAACTTATAAGTGTTCAAGGAGGAGGGCGCCAAGGGAATATACCAAAATTTTCAGCAGCCAATTCTCAAGTGAAAGACTCATTCAAAAATAAATCGCCTTCATTACAATATTCTTGATTAATGATCCCCATAGAGTTGTGTACGGATGGTGGACTGGAAAGGGCAATGGCCCTGATAGATACAAGGGCAGAAGAGAATTAAGTTAAACTTGAATTGGCAGTGTGCTTGAAGCTGCAAGTGCAGAGAGGACTAGAGGTGGTATTTGCTGATGCCTCCTGGAGGGCGCCATCATGGCCATAAGCCCTTCAGTGAAATTTTCAGCAGGCCCCATTTGGGTTCTGGATGCAGTTTTGTGAGATCAAAAACCTGACCCATCCATTAGTGCTCAGTATGCGGTGGTGCATCAATCCAGACCCCAGATCAATGCGTCTTCCAGTACTGTATCTTGGAACCCAAGGATGGGTCCACCGATGAAGTTAAGGCTGTTAGTGGAAAAACAAGCAGTTAGATGGGCATCAAATTTTAGGGGCCATGAAGTAAGAGCTCTTACCAACAGAATACAAAGATTTTTTTGGGGGGGTCTTTGGTCCAAAAAGGGATTTGCCATTTTCTCCCACAGGGCCATTTGAATTTTCTTTTAAGTTTATAGAAGGTTCAGAACTACCTTGTGGATGCCCAATTTATCCATTGAATGAACGAGCCAAAGCCACATTGGAGGACAATGTAAATTAAATGTTGGGCAAACGATTGATTGAGTCATCAAAATCAGCGGTGGTATCTCCAGTGTTGCTGATGCCCAAGGCAAGTGGAGAGTTAGCGCCATGCATAGACTACTGGAGAATGGATGCAGTCACGAAGCCATATTCTTACCCAATTCCATTAATGGAAGACATCTCGCTGATGGTCACAGGATGCAACATTTTCACCAAGCTTGATCTGGCGGATTAATTCAATCAGGTACCTGTGATGCTGGAGCATCAAAGGTACATGGCATTCAAGTGTTATCTTAGAATGTTCCAATACTGAGTTATGCCATTTGGGCTGCTCAATGCCCCAGCATATTTCAACGAATGGATAATCAAGTACTCAGTCATTTAATTGACCAGTGTTGTATCGCTTATATGAATGACATACTATTTTTTCACGTTCCAAGGAGGCACATGTATGTGATGTGTGGGAGGTCCTGAAGGCATTGGCTGGTGCAGGATTATGGCTGAAGCCTTCTAAGTGTGAATTTAACCAGGAGTCAATCAAGTACCAGGGAATGTGGTTTTGGGAAAGGCCTGGGGGTATGTCCAGATAAGATACAGGAAGTACGCGCATGGAAGACACCAATGGATCAGACAGGCTTAAGAAGTTTTCTGGGGGCAGTAAATTTCGTCAGGCAGTTCATCAAGAATCTGTCAAAGTTAGCCTTGTCACTTATGCAACTAATGCAAGATGTACTGTTCATATTAGGGGAAGATGAGGAGTGGAAATTTAACCTGCTGGAAAAGAAGCTCATTTCAGAGCTGGTCCTTGACCATTCTAATCCTGGAAAACCTTTCAAGGTTGAGACGGATACCTCAAATTTTGCTGTGGGAGCATACTCCTACAGAAGGGGGAAGATGGGTTGGAGCACCTAGTGTGATATTTCAGCTGAAAAATAATTCCTGTAGAAACTAATTACTTAATATATGCCAAGGAGATAGAGGTGGTGATCATGGCGGTGCAGAAGTGGCAGAACCACTTGTAGTAAGCCCATCATCCTTTTGTAATACAAATAGACCATCAGGCACTGAAATATTACTGAGAGCCCAGGAAAAAGAATCAGCACCAAGCCCGGTGGTATGTGGAGCTGGCTCAGTATGATTTTCAAGTGGAATACAATCCAGGAGCTGTTAACAACTTTTCAGATTGGTTGAACCAGTATGCGGGGCTAGAATATGAAAAGGATGAGTTGGAGAAGTATAACACAGCAACCATGTTCCAGGCAGACCAATTTGCCAAGATGGTGAGTGAGGAGGATGAACTAGAAGGGAGATCCAAAGGAAGCAAAGGAGTACATCATTGGGCAGCGGATATGGGTGGAACTGGAAGAGGGCCAATGGGACAGCCATCATTGTATATATGATAAGAAAAATAAAATTATGTACCATGACTCAATGATATGGGTTCTGAACCCATCATTGCGGTGAAAAGTATTGCAGGCATCGCATGATCACCCATTGGTGGGACACTCTAGAGTTGCAAAGACAATCAAATTAATGCAATGTAAGTATTCATGGGACAGACTGAGAAAAGATATCACAAATTATATGTGGTGGAGTGCTTAGTTTGCGCACGTTTGAAGCCCTTTGTGAAGCAGCCTGCAGGCAAGTTAGTCTCACTCCAGATTCCAAGTCAGCCGTGGGGGCCAGATTGCATAGATTTCATTATACGGTTATTTAAGATCCAGGGGAAGGATGTGATAATGGTCATTATCAATTAGTAAATAAAATATGCCGAATCTCTCCTGTGTACCTTAAAATTATCAGCCAGGAACACTGAAAGGGTTTTTATTGACAAGATATACACCTGTCATAGCTTACCGGAGGAGATCATTTTGGATCATGGTCCCCAATTTATATTGAAATTCTTGTCTAGTTTGCTCAGTAACTTGAAGATTCGCCCATGTAGGGCTTTGGCATATCTTCCCCAGTCCAATGGGTAGACAGAAAGAATAAACCAGATAACGGAGCAATACCTCCAATGCTATGTCTCAAATCAGCAGGATGATTGGGTTACCTGGATCATAATGGCTTGATCTGCCTATAATACCCACCAGTTGTTGTTGACAGGAATGAAGCCATTTTTTAAAATTTTGGATCCAATCCATAATTGGATGGGGGCTAGACAGTGGAGTATGCCAGGGCAGATGAATTATCCCAAAGACTGGCAGAAAATGGAAAGAAATTATGAAACAACCTGGAACGCACCACAGCATGGCAAAAATGGTATGCAGATTGACAAAGAGCGCCGAACCCATTATTCGCTTCAGGAGATTGGGCGTTGGTGGCAGCATAGAATTATGCGGTACCAGTGAAGAGTTGAAATATTGTACCAATGTTCTTAGGTTCATATAAGGTGATTTAGGTTTTCAACAAGGTTTCACCTGAATTGGACCTCCTGGAAGGGTCGATGGCCCATCCATTTATCCATGGTTCACAGCTTTGAGGATTCTGGGGGCGCACACCAGAGCGGCCTGCACCATTGAGCCCAGAGGAGGAGGACAACCATGAATGAGGTTGAGCAAATCCCAAAGGAGCATTAAGTGAGGGGTCAGTGGAAATTCCTGGTAAAGTGGAGAGGGTATCCAGTGGATGAAGCGACCTGGCAGGCACCAGAGGAGTGTGCATGCTGTCCCAAGAAGATTTGAGAGTTTCTGGATTTACAAGAGGGTGATGTAAAGGATCAGGGCCATCCTGATCTGCACTTCAACCACATGATTATTGATTAAAATTTGCGTGTGAAATCAAAGGTCAGATTTGAAGAACTGGGCCATTCAGAAAATCCATTAATATCAGAAATTGTAAGTAAGGATTTGGGGATTTAAGAACAAGGACTAAATTGGCATATCAAACAACTGGTGTCTCAAACACTCCAAATTTTCATAAATTTGGGATATGAAACTTTCACAAGCAACAATGTGGACGTCACTCAAAAGCCTAATCTAGGATTTAATAGTTTTAAACTATCACAAATGCTTTAAAATGAGAAAACGGCAACTGTAGATAAAGTTTTATTTTCTCAAAGGAAAATTATGATAAAGATCTCAGCGTTGTTTGCTTGCTTTAATTTAGTTTAATTTTAAAGAAGAAATATCATTCAGAATAAACAAGAATGATGAGCTCCATTAGTGAGCTTTGCCAGGCATTGGCTTCATTCGCAGTATTATCATGGGCCAGGCTTTTCTGCTTTCCTGCAGCATCGCTGGAACATTGGTCTGTAATATATCGCAAACTCTGGTAATGGTGCGCAGGGTTGGAGGTGGTTCTCTGCAGGATTGTCAGTCATGTGGTTGGTAACATGGATTGTGATTCTTAAGTCCATTGTTGCATATTGGCATGAGCACATGCATTACAGTCATGAGAAGCAGTTGGCATTAGGTCATTTACACCAAGCTTGTGCTATATTTCAAATTTATAGGCCTTAATTACAACGTCCTTCTTGATACCTTTAGCTTTTTTAAGCATGCAGCCATCGTTGAGAATGGTGGTCAGTTAATACATTTGAAATAAACTCCTAAGAAGTACACCTAATAATGTTTAAAAAGTATGACTTACTGCATGGCACTCCATTTCATTAATTATACACTTTTCCATTACATTTTAAATTTATCTACAGTTTGCCGCCAAGTGCTTGACGCAATCATGGTTAGTTTGAGATGATACTGCCTCTGTGATGAGGAGGTAGGCGTCTAATTTATCAAATTGGAACTTTTAAAAATTAGGATACTGGAGTACTAGTCTATTTTGAGGCAAAGTTTATTTTATTAAAAACAAGATGGCAGTTAGATGCACACTCAAATAAAATGCTATTCTTCATGAGCTGATATGGTTACTCCTATTTTATTAGTTTATGATTAGCTGGAAGTGGTATCCAATATCTAAAAGAACCTAGACTTCTCGCTTACTAGTTGACCATTTCATCTTGATTGAATCTGCTTAGATAGTTGGGACCATAAGCCATACTTTTAAATTAATTGCCCAAGTATTCAAGCTTCCTTAAGAAAAGGCTGCCTTTTTTGTATGTATTTTAAGATATCTAGTAAAAGATGATGAAGACTTCTTCAACTATGCGGGTGCTCATCTAACGTTCTTAAGAATATATCTTATTGTCTAAGTATACTAGAAAACATGAAATATAGAAAGCGCATAATATGCTGTCTATAGCCCACTGGAAGGTGCAGGGGCGGTGCAAAATTTTTTGGGGCCTCCAAGTAGGTTGGCCTAGGCCCTGGGTCTTTATTACTCACTTATCCTGTACCTTAGTCAGCTCAATTTTCTTTTGTGACAAAATCAATTTCACAGCCAAGAAATAAAGCATCGCCCAAGCAGTCCAGCACATTATAAAAAATGTAGAAAGGGTTAAAAACCTCTTTTTAACGTATGTGAGTTTAATTACAAACTTTTGGATATGCAATTTGATCTATCCTTCCTTTACTAATAAGACAGGAGTTGCATGATGGTTTTATAACTGTATTAGAATGTTTTGTATTAACTCATCAATATCCTCATAAATATTTTCCCTAATACTTTTGATTTAATAGGGCCAAGGAGAATTGGTGGGTGATTTTTTTTTAGTACTAGATGGTCCCAACCCAAGGGGGGGGGATTCATCGATGTTTATTGAATTACGCCTGGGCTCCTAAGAGCCTGAGGCGAGGGAAGGGGAGGGAGGAGGCATCGAGAAAGGGAGGGGGTTTGCGCGCCAGAGCCGTGCTGCAGTGACAACTGAGCGGGGCAGGGTTGGCGACATAGTGCAGACCTTCAGGGCCATCTCAAAGTGTACCTGAAAGTGGGTGATCATGTGTGGAAGGGTCCACACCTGCTGGTCAAAGGCAGCACGAAGGAAGGAGTTATGGATGGTCCAGATGGCTGTGGCATAGGCGAGGACACGGAGGGGTCGGTGGCAACCAGGCAATGTCTGCTCAAACATGAGGTCTTGCACAGGGTGTCCAGACCAGGGCTGAGCATGGAGGAGCGCGCGGGCCTTTGGCCAAAATGCGGCGACACCTGGACAGGTGAAAAAACGATGGAGGTGGGAGTCAATAGGCTCCACACAGCGGGGGCAGCTTTGGTGCTGGAAGGTAGGGCCAGTCCGGTCCCCTGTCCTGTATGAACAGTGGAGCACTCTCCATAAGGTGTTGGACACCTTTGCTGACAGGATGGGGTGATAGACGTCCTTCCACAATTCCTTAAGGTCAAATCTCACGGAGGGAGGGAGGAGCTCAAGGAGTCTTGGGCGGATGGGAGGACGATCTTGGGGGTTGAGGCGAGTTGTGACAACTTGTCCATTGTGCACAATTGCATGGCGACGTGGGCTGAGGCCAGGGCCTTCCCTTCTGTATGGGAAGGCATGGTGGATCCGCGCGCCTACTCGTTTCAGGGCAAGGAGAGCCTGGCTCCAGTAGGGGGATGAGGATGGTTTTAGGCGATGGCCTGGGTGGTTTGTGAGCCACTCCCCTAATGAGGTCAGAGATGCTCTAGGAAGACCTAGAGCTGCTGACACTGACTGGCGGAGGGCGGGCGCCCATTGGGGCATGGGGGTCGCGTCCCAGCAGACAATCGGCCATAGGAACTTCAGGAAGATTGTGGTGGCGTGGGATCGCGTGTCCAGAAGCCCTAGGCCCCCTTCATTGCAGGGTTGGGCAATGGTTGAGAGGGCTATTGGTGGATGGTTTGAGCCCCAGATCCAACAGCGGAGGAGTACATTGAGCCGCGTATAAAAGGCATCTGTGAATGGGCAGACGTGCGCTAGGAACCAGACTTTGGAGAGGAGGAACACATTGGCCATCAGAGCTCGACCCTGGGGGGTGATGTGCCGCCGGTTCCAGCTGGCAATCCTGGAGTTAACTGCTGCAAGGAGCAAGTCCTCATTGTCTTTTAGCGCAACTCCTTGTTGGTTGGTGAGAACGCCCAGGTGACGGAAGGTACCGCGCTCAGGTTCAATACCAAATGGTGGGGGGAAGATGGGGGAGCCGACCTGTACAACTGTTGTCTTGGAGGTGTTGACCATGGCGTTGGACGCCTTGGTGTACCTCTCAATGGTCACAGCAGCGAGGGCAACATCCCCAGGGCAGCCAAATGCAATGGCAGTGTCATCTGCAAATGCCATGGTGCGTGTGGGGGCTTTACCTGGGACCAGAATCCCTGTTAGCTTGTCCTGTAAGGAGGCCAAGAGGGGGTCAAGGGTGATGTTAAAAAGGATAGGGCTCAGGGGGTCCCCTTGCTGGAGACCTTGTCCAACTGGTACTGCCACTGTAGAACCCATTGGCGCCAGGACTCTGGTGTGGAGCTGGTCATAGAGCGATGATATCCAGCGCCTAGCTGCGGGTGGGAGATGGAAGCGGGCCAGGGAAGCATCAATATACTTCCAGGCTACCTGATCATATGCTTTCTCCATATCCAGAAGAGCCACAAAGCCATTCACCTTATGAGAGTTAGCAGTCAAAGTCACGTGAAGGTCATTATAGTTGTCCCATAACGACCTCCCCGGAATAAAACCGTACTGGGATGGGGAGAGGCGAGGTGACACCCATTTGGTGATGCGGTTGGCCAGAAGCTTCGTGAAGAGCTTGTGGTCTGTGTTGATCAACGCTATGGGGCGCCAGTTCGCCAGGTTCTCACGGTCTGACTTCTTGTGAATGAGGGTCGTGATTGGGCCTCTGGAGTCGGGGAGGACCTCGCCATTCACCAAGAGTGCAGCGGAGAGGTCGCGGAGGGTTCTGGCTATCACTGCAGGTTCCAGAAGGTACACCTCAAAGGGTATTCCATCTGGGCCTGGGGCTTTAAGCCGTGGGGATTTCAGAAGGGTTTCCATCACCTCCTGGATGGAAATAGGCGCCAGTAGAGCCTCATCAGCCCGTGGGTCAATGGGCGGCTCTGGAGCCCGCCACAGGAAGTCTTGGATGTCCGATGGGTCCACCTGTGTGGCATGGAAGAGGCTGGAATAGAAGCGGTGTAGTTCCTGCGTGATTTCCTCCTTATCTGAAGTGGTTGTAGTGCCAATCTTCAGTGCAGTAATATCCTGCGCTGTTGACCGGGCTTTCTGTTTCTGAAAGAAGAAGCGGGTGGGGCGTTCCCATTGAGCATAGTAACGAGATGTTGTAAAGTTTGCTGCCCGTTCTTCCTGCAGTGTGAGCTCCAAGCGGAGTGCTTCCTGCGCCGCTTCCCAGTCTTCCAACCATCTGGGAGAGGGCGAAGGCTGGAAGTTTCGCTCTAGATGTCTGATTCTGGCTTCCGCCCTTTTGACTCTGGCGCGAGCTGCAGTCATCTGGGCTTTGGCACAGTTGTAAGCAACGCGGGTGATGCCCTCCTTGGTCACCGCCCATCTAGCCTTGTGGTCAAGCAGTGTGGGGTGGGGGGAGGTGAGAGTCTCCCGGATGGTCATAGACAGCTTCTCCTTAGTGAAGGGGTTGTTGAGAAGAGCTGGGGCAACCCTAGGCCAGAACCTACGCGACGGTCTAAGTGTGGTGGTGAGGACAACGGTGAGTGACCTGTGATAACTCAGATGGTTGTCACGAGAGATGGGAGAGGAGACGCGGCCAATTAGCAGGGGGCCAATCAGTGCCATATCTATGCGTGACGCTGACTGGAAAGCTCCTCCATCATACTGGATCCTAGTCATGCAACCTAGGCCAGACGCGGAGGGTGGAAGCGCATCTATAAAGCCACTCAGGCGAAGGAAATCCTGGAGGCGACTTGATCCAGGGCGTTCCTTTGCTGCAGGGGGTAAGAGTCACGGACGCGACTTATGGTTGTGTTGAAATCTCCTAAGAGAACTGTATTCCGTGGGAGATTGAGTTGGAGGAGCTCTTCCAAGAGCCGATTTTGCTCCTGACCTGCATTAGGCAGGTAGATGCTTGCAGCGAAGAAGGAGAAGTCAGGAGTGGTGAGTTTGGCCAGTATGAGGCGGCCACCTAGATATTGTGAAAAAGAATGGGTTTTAACCCGGGGATTCAAAACAATAAGGGCGGCATGGTTTGTCCAGAAGGAGTTGCCTCCAAACTGTTCATTCCATGCAGATTGTTCGTGGGGGAGGATATGAAGCTCCTGGACAGCAGCGATGTCAATTTGTGCTGACCTGAAGTTTCGGAGGAGGCGGGCTCTCCGCTTAAAGTCCCGCAACCCATTTGCGATGATGGATTGCAGGGCCAGGGTGCTGCCATGGGGACTCATAGCTGTTCCCCTCCATGTCCTGGGGGTTGCCAGCGCTTAAACCTGCTGCTGTGAGGCGGCTAGTTTTGAGTCCTTTAGCTTGACTATTAGCTGCAATCCGTGAGGAGCGTCGAGGGTTCTGAGGGGAAGGAGAGGGTGGGGGGGCGGAGGACCCAGTAAGCCAGCCTAGGATGCTGCCCCGCTCCGTTGCAGGGGAAGGACCTGAGGATGCTCAATGGTGACCTCCGCGGTGTCCCCATTTGATGAGTCTGAGTCCATATTCACTTCCTCCAACACTGCAAAGGATCCGCGCGAAATGGACTGTGGGGTTGGGGTAGGACTCTTTGAGGTGGCACTTCTACTGCAGGCCGCGAGTTGCCAGTCCATGCTGGTGGGCATAGCTCCATTGGGAGCTGAGGGCTGATGCGATAAATCGCTGGTGGGGGTTGGTGGGGGTGCCGCGGAGCCCTGAGTGGGGGTGGCTGACGAGGGGCACCCTGTGGGAGATGCCTTGCGCTTGGTGAGAGAGGGAGTTGACTCTGGAGATTGGAGGGGGTGCCCATTGGAAGGGGGGCATGAGCGCGAAGGTATCCCACACCAATAGTGGGGTTAGCTGTTTCAACTGCTAGGCGTAAGGCCTCAGGGGACAGGTCTTGAACGGGAACCCATTGTGTGGGTTGTGGAATTGCTGCTGCAGCCATGTGGGATCGTTTTTGGCCTGGTTTAGGCCCCTGGGTGGTGGCTAAGAGGGCTTGTTTTCGAGCTGTGCAGCCACTATACAAGTGTCCAAGGGCGTTACACCATGAACACCGGGGGCGCGCCTGATCAGGGTCGACAAAAAAGATCTCAGGGCATGCCCCAACTACCGCCACACGAGGAATAACCTCAATGTTACGGGATACAGTGGGGGAGGGGATGAATGACGCCCTAGCAGTGCGAGCTCTTTGAGTGGGAGCATAGTAAGAGGGGACGCTAAAGTCCACTGAAAGAACAGACCCAAACTCCATTAAACCACGATGGAGTGCCAGTTTAAGAGACTTAGGATCAACAGTCGTTGGTAGGTTGGAAAAAGTAACCCATGAAATTTTCTCCAGGTGAGAGCGTGTGCGGGAGATGCGAAGAGATCCGCGTGGAATAATGACCTGGAGGGTGGCAGCATGGTCAGCAAGGGCAGCTTCAGTGAAGCCCACATCGATGTAGTGGCCCTCCACTGATTCATGGATGGTGGTGTTAATAGGGAATGTCTCCGCAATTGCTGCAAAGTATGAGAAGTAATCCTCTGTATAGAATTCAACAGGGTTATGCCCATAATAAAGGCGAATTGCGTGGGAGAGGGTTGAGCGAGGTAGAGCTTTTTGCGCTCTAGTTTCGGCCCATTTCTTCTTAACATCGGCAATAAACGCCACTTCACGGGGATCAGCTTTGGGTAGCGTTGGTGCCAGAGGTTTTTGCCACGCCCCAGTGGCTCCTTTGGTACGTTTGTGTTTGCTTTGGGCTGCAATTGCAGGTTGAGTGTGAGCTGGTGGTTTGGTTTGAACATCATATTAAATTGTTTTGTTGGGCCTCGCTAAATTGGGGAGGCCCATCCAGATTGAATTAACCAGCTTGTTTTCATCACCATCCCAATCTATTTGGAATATTTGCTGTGATTTCGTGGGCAAAACTCACTGCAGTGAATTGGTCGTTTTCAGCATATTGAGATAAAGTGCCGTCAACTAAGTTCCAAAATCTGAAATTTAAATCCCCAGGGAAGAGTAGATTGTCCCAATTTTGCTTAGTGAACCAGAATGCGGCTAATCCAACCTTACATCCGAGGGTTTGGGGGCCAGGCGATGGGGAAATTGGGAAGTCCCATCCAGATTGGAATTAACTCCAGCCAATTGGGAGGAGGGAGATGTTTCATCACCATCCCAATCTATTTGGGTAAATTCAGCCCGAGTGTTTGCTGTGATTTCGTGGGCAAAACTCATTGGCTGATTAGTGAATTGGTCGTTTTCAGCATATTGCGATAAAGTGCCGACTTGAGAAGTGCCAATTACGGGGTTTAAATGGGACGGGTGAGATTGGAACTGGTGTGAAGTTCCAAAATCCGAACCATTTGAATCCTCATTGGGAAGAGTAGATTGTCCCAATTTGGTGCTTAGTGAACCAGAATGTGCGGCTAATCCAACCTTACATCTGAGGATTTGGGGGCCAGGTAGCTGGGTATCGCCCCTCATGGAGGGAGCCAGAAACACGGCGTCAGCAATAATAGATGGGGCTGAATTAGCTGACACAATGGGGGAGGTGAATGTCTGGATGGGCTGTGTTGCATTCAACTGAGCAGACGCCATTAAAACAGCGTGGGTGATGGCCTCCTTGGTTGGAGGGGCCCAGCGGGTTGGTGGGAGGCAGCACACACAGAGCTGTTAGGCGTGCAGGTTGCAGAAGTGCGATCAGGTGAACTGGCGCTAGTTGGAGTAGCTCCAGGTTGGGGGGTGGTGCCTGCTTTCATGGCTGCTGCTTGAGAGCGGGTGATTCTGGTTGACCCTGAGGTGGGTAACCGAGGGTTGCTTCGTTTGGGGGTGGCGCTGGCTCGTTTGGCATAGCCTGCGGGTTCTTTGCGGGGTTTCCCGCCATATTTGCTAATAGTTTTCGTAAATCTCTTTAGTGGAGCTAAATTTCAGGCTGAATTGATTTTCGAAAAGTGATGCTTAGCAGAAAGAGATTCTGAATTGGTGGGTGATTAACAACTCAATGTGGTATAGTACGTTCTGTGAGCATTCCAGATCAAATAAATTCAGCAAGAAGATCTTATACTTCTCAAATAAGGCCATGTCCAGTCCTTTTTTAATAAGTCCTGGATAACGTATATGAGCTATCAGTGAGAAGATGGCCCAAAAGACTTCTGTCTAGCATAGTATATCCAAATTGCCAAAGTTTTGTATGCTCATAACCTCCTTGACTAGCTTTATGAAGTAAGCAATAATCAGATGTTGCTTTATCAGGATAAGGTTGATATATGATTATATTAATAAAAACTTGACTCACCCATGCTCCAAGAGAATATGCCCTGGTGCAGAGATAGGTTCCATTATGGATAGTTAATGTCACAAATATCTCACTTTAAAATACTTTGATGATTTTTTATGTAAACCTTAAATTTTGCTTAAATTTGGTGGCTTGGGGAATGTTTAAAATGCACATGATCATAAAAGGAATCACTTTGAACTCTAGATATGGTTTAACAATTTCTTGGTGCAGAGATTGCAATCTTTCACTCTCTCTCTGCTTGACGTAACTTTTTGAGCAATTTATTTGATTAATTAATAGCAAAACTTAATTGTACACCGAAGTCTTTCTCTGATGTTGTTAGATCCACTGCTAACTGTCCCAGCGTGGGGCAGCGGCGAAACTCCCCCTCCATTTTCCATCTGACAGGAAAACGCGCTCAGACTGGCTCACCCAGTCATTCCAAACCCTTGGGATGATTTGTTCCTCCCAAGGATCTCAATGCCCATCTCTCACAAACCCAAGCGGTGCCCCACTGCCCCCTGGTGCTCCCCTGGAGCAACATGCATTTCAGCCTTAGGGTCGAATATGGGAAATTCTTCCCCTATGATGACCAAGCCATTATCAAAATGGCTCAGGTGTTGATGACACCAGCCTGTTTAATGACTTCTGTCCCTATAAGGGGTACTTTGATTTTGGCTTCCCCTGTGAAGCTGATGCAGCCACTGCATCAACGGTGCTACTAATATTTTTTAATATTTCCCTCCCAACAACTCAGACCAGGCTCCCAATGGACACCACCTTGGTGGTCCAGTTTGCTGGTTTGCCCACCCACCTCCCACCTGAAGTGCTCCACCAGGAGCTGATGGAAGGTTTGGCAGCCTACGGCGCCAACCTCATCTTACAATTTGTGGTCCCAAATGGGGCCACACGCCTCACTGGGCCTCAGGCATATGCCACAATCAGCCCTGAATTTACAAAAATTTCTTTGGCAATTCCCCCTCTTGCCACCATCCCATCTGCCCCTGACCATCCGTTCTAGGCCTGCGTTGAGGGCAGATGAATGATTTATCCATCCTGTTTTGAGTTAGACCACTCGAAACACAAATGCCATACTCAGAAACTTCTGCCAACGCCAAAAGTTTGCCTGACGCCCACCAATCCGCCACCCACCCCACGCCAACTCTGACATGGGGTATGATCTTACCTTCCCCTCCTCAAATGCCTGATGCTGCAGCTGCACCTGCAGCCACCAATCAGTATCCACCTCGCCCCAATGCCATAAATAATTCATCTAATCAAACATCAGATTGGATACCAGTTCAAACCCATGCATATGCAAATGAATTGAACAAATCTCAACCTTACGCTGATTCCCAATCCAATTCAACCAAAAACCATGAGGATTTTTAGATGAAATCAATAAATCAGGTAACATCATTGAAGAACTGATGCTGCAAGTCGAGTGGCTCTGTAATGCAGAATGTGATGCAAAATTCCCACCTCAGAAATATGTACCACAACATAACGCCAAACCGTTCTACAGCGACCACCAGCTTGCAGTAGAAGCAGCCGCCACACCAGATTGCCATATGCTCCGCAAAGCTGCTACCAAATCTATGGCTGCTCTCGCATAAGGAATTCTACCTCCCATAATCCCCAAAAATCTTACTGCACAAAGTAAGATAAACATGAAAACTTTATACAAAAACGTCATTGAAGCCATCCAGAATGTGTTAACAGTAGCACGGAATCCAAAAGCAAAAATCACCCAAACCAACATTGCCTCATTTGTTAAATTCCCAGATGCCCACCTCAAAGCTGAAGATGCTTTGGCTAAATACATCGTTGGCATTATGATGGCTGGCAACTATTCGGAAGTTCCAGTCATCAAGGATATTGAACCCCATGCCGCTGATGCCCCCACACCCTTACTATCTGCCTTAACATGCACCCTACTCTGGGATGAGATGGATGCAGCTGAAGATGAGCCCCCCGTTCCCCCTCCCCATCCACCATGAAGGGATAGCAGTATTCACTGCCCACCTGGTTGGATATTTGTTAGGTATGATTCAATCAATCCGTACATTTTGGGCGTTTTGTTTGAATCATTAATTTTTATTATGATTTTTAGTTTTAGTTCTGTAATGTCCATCCCCTGGTCAGCTTACCTCGTTTAAATAAAAGAGATTGCAACCTTTCTTGTAATTAACTGTTACAAAGACAACATTAAACATGAGATTGATATGCAGCTGAGTTCAAGGCTTGGGGTATTCTATTTTCTTTCGTATATTAGTGAAATGTTTTGTCCAAGTATATTAAGAGTTTTTCTTAAAGTCATCCTTGGCCTTATACAAACTCAAAATCAAGGTCCTAATGAGTACATCATAATTTTGGTAAAGCAAGACATAGGATGGAGAAGACACTACCAAAAAGCTAAATTGCAAAGATAGTGTGTTGTAACCTTCTGCAACATAGTTGAATCAGGATCCATTGTTCTATAGTATTTGTGATGATCTATGTCTACTAAAAGCCTGAGTTTCTTCCAATAGTGTTATAAGAATGGCAGTATATAAGAGATTTGCCGTAGGATTGTTGCACAGGGTTCACCCCACTGAGCATTCAGGACCAATGATACAATGATTGTCATTCTTAAAACAACAGAATAACCTTTTAATAAATATGGAGCACTCGCTCCCACAACTCTTTTTTAATTAATATGCTCAATACAGCGGATTCCCACTGTTTCATTTACTCTAATCTACTTAAAAACCTATTCCATGATCAACTCATCTTGCCTCTATTGTAGCAACTTTGATTGCTACCATTTTGTATGGCTTAGTAATTTGATTCGCCATATCTCATTGGTTCCATAAATTCTTTATTTGTTAATTTCCCAATCGCATAATCCAAGATGATTTCCCAACAACCCACTATCGTCTTATTTTAGAAGGCCCTCAAATATCTTTACTTATATCAAATCTCAGTAGATTTCAAATGTTCCACCATAACAACCTAGGGCTTATCATCCAATCATATCAAATTATGACATTACCCCTCCTTGACTGGATGATAAGGCTCCTATTGCTTTATGCCCGGAGGAACTTTTCATGCACTTAGCTGATGATCCAAATGCTAGCGGGGTCCTTGATAGTATATGCATCTATACCTGTCTTCTCAATGACTTTGAATGGCTAAATCCAGATACTGGCCAGATTGTGTTTCCAGCTGAACCCATGTTGATCATAGAATAGGACCATGTCTCCAGCTTTGACTGTGCTAGGCCACTCCGCCGTACCTGTACAGCAACCTGTTTTTTGATCCTCTTGGCTAAGCTGAACAAGTATTCTTCAATTTTTAATTTAATCGGCATATTTGTTAGATTAGTCAAGTAGCGTTGTGGTTCCATTCTGCCAGTGTCCTCTACACAGACATATAGTAGGGCGGGCAGAGCAGGGTGCCGTCCATAAAGCAATTGGAATGGGATTTTCCCTGTGGCTGAATGGTAGCTAATGTTGTAGGCAAACATCGCAGTAGAAAAGAGGGTTCTCCAATCAGAGGGCTTATCAGTTACCAACTTCTGGAGTATGTTCACCAGGGTCCCATTAACCCATTCAACCATTTCGTTGGACTAGGGGTATCACGGAGTTGTTAGAACCCCACGGATGGCCATCAGCTCATTAAGCTTAGGTAGAATGTGTGAAGTGAAGTTCATTACGTTGTCAGTAAGGATGAACTGAGGACAACCGTGTCACTGAATTATACACTCCATAACAAACTTGGCAACTACTAGCACCCCTAAATCGCGTATTGGTCGCACCTCAACCCACCTGGTAAAATGGTCAATTGTTACAGGGATTTATTTGACCAGTTTGCCCCTTTTGGCTTGGGACCCCAACATCAATTGAAACGGTGTGCCAGGCGAAGTGCGGCTTCACTAACTGGTATGAGGTCTTCTGACGGAACAGTTTTTCCACTTGGTACTGGTGACAGGAGGAGATAGTATCAAGTACATTGAAGTTCATGCTTTCCCATTAATACCGAGGCCATATTAATTCCATGGTCATACTTACTCCAACATTTCCAACGGTTTAATGTGCGCTTATAATAATAGTTGGGTGGGCGGAAGGTCTTAGGATATTCACAGTAGTGTAACTATCTGCTTGTACAATTCCCCATTTTTCTGGAATGTATTGGCCCTTATTCCATCCAATACCTTGATGACTGGGGGCGATTCA
Organism: Massospora cicadina; assembly: GCA_022478985.1. Lineage (NCBI taxonomy): Eukaryota > Fungi > Entomophthoromycota > Entomophthoromycetes > Entomophthorales > Entomophthoraceae > Massospora > Massospora cicadina. The sequence goes on along the minus strand of JAKSZP010009366.1, from coordinate 135,048 downwards.
TGATTGTACTTGCCACTAAGCATCTTATCAAGTATAATATCACTCAGATCCGCCATAACTGCAATCATGGGTAATCTTAATAAACAATTGGCATTCTGGTGTTTTGCTCTGGGTTGATGAATTTCGAAATTGTATGCTTGAAATTTGAAAGCCCATCTGGCCAGACGCCCTTCCAGTTCTTTGAGGTTTTGTAACCAGCATAGCGAGGCATGATCGGTTACAACTTTGAATTTCTCCCCATGCAAATACACCTGAAATTGCTTATAGGCTTAGATCACTTCTAAGCACTCTTGCTTGGTCAAAGTATAATTGCGTTCATGGCTGTTTAAGCTACAACTGCAATATGCTATGGGGTGCTCTTCTCCTTCCTCGTTTTTCTGAAAAAGGACTGCCCCTACATAGGAAAGGGATGCATCCGTCTGAATAATGAACTCTTTTTTGAAGTTAGGATAGCATAACGCTGATGCACTGGTTAATGCCGTCCAAAGTGTATCAAAAGCACGTTGTTGACATTACTTCAAACAAACATAGTGTCCTTTCTTAATAGCTTAAATAGCGGGCCCCCAATACAGCTGAAGTTAGGGATAAAGCGCCAGTATATATCTGACCATTCCCAAAAAGACCTGTATATCCCGCTTGCTGTTGGGTGGAGTCATTTTTTGAATAGCTTCCACCTTGGCTGGTTGAGGTCTCAGCCCTGTGGCATCAACCACAAACCCCAGGTAATCCAGGTGGTCTTCAAAGAAGTGACATTTCTAGGGGTTTGATCTTGATGATGCCTCAGCGAGCCAGCGAAATATAGCTTCTAAATGGTTGAGGTGTTCAGAGAAGGTTCAGGAAAAAAACATTAATGTCGTCAAAGTATACAAGGACGCATGACAGTTTCAGGTACCTGTGAATAGTGTCCATCGCCCATTAAAATGTAGCCAGGGCATTACACAGCCCTTGTGGCATCCGAGTTGGATGGAAAAGTCCTTTAGATGTGATTACAGTGCACTTCTCTTGCTCTGCATGTGGCAATTATACTTGCCAGTAGCCCAAGATCAGGTCCATAGCTGAGAAGAACTGAGCTCCCCTAGCTGATCCAAAGCGTCATCAATCCGTAGTAGGGATATGAGTCCTTTTTAGTGATGCTAATGAGCTTTTTGTATTCAATTACTAAATGGTTAGTTCTGTCTTTCTTCTTTACAATAATAACAGGAGAGGCCCATGGACTTTTTGATGGTTCAAGCATCCCTTGCACTAGTGACTTGTCAATTTCCTCACTTACTTCTTCTTCCACCACCTTTTAATGGCAGATTGGCCTTGACCTGATGGGAGGATGATCTCCAGTGTTCATCCTATGAACCACCCCTGTACACATCCTAAATTGTGGTCATCAATAGCAAAAATCTCTATGTTTTTTAAATAAAGTAATTTCCCTAACCTTCTGTGGTTCCAACAGCCCCATTAATTTATCACGTGATACAACTGCCTTCACACTGAGCTGTGATTTGAGAGGTAGACCAAATTCCTCCAGCGGCCCAAATTCATGATCCAAAAGAACCTCCTCAATGGGGATTATATGTAGATATGCCACTATTTGGTGGCAGCAGATTTGCAGTGGTACCATTTGCAGATTTGCAAGCAAAACTTTGATCTCCCCTTGCCCTGGTAATATGATGCGTGGGGCCATATAGGGTTCAAATCTTGATTGCTGATATGGTCCAATAACCTCCTCATAGAGTCCATCTGGAACTTCAATCACCAAGTCAGTGTTCACTATAATATGATGCCTAGATGGAATAGATATAGGTCCAAAAGCTCTGAGCGGCAGCCCTTGATATTCAAATATCTATTGGGAAAGGGCCCAAGTTTTGCCCTTTAACTGACGGTAGTGCACAGGGATTACTCCATCGCTATATGCTAGATTGATATTCCCCATATGCACCAGATCATTTGGCACTCCGCTAAAAGTGAAGTGAATTGGGATTCTCTGACCCAATATCTCAAAAGTCTCGTCCGTCATGTTAATAACAGCCCCATAGTGTCGCAAGAAGGCAGTTTCAACTAGTAGATCATAATTACTATTTGGTAACACTATATCTGGAGCTACCACAACAATAGAAACAAACCGCAGTGGAAGCGCACTGTATGCTCCCTCAGAAATTGTATTTTCCATTCTAGCAGTGCCATATACCATCTAGTGTTCCACATCCATTTTTAATGTCAACCTGGCCACTAGTCTGGTGGAGACTATATTGACAGGGCACCAGTATCTATGATGGCCCAAACTCAGGTCTTAGCTACAAACAGGTCACAGTTTTTACATTCAGAGTAAGATGCATCCCAACTGTTTATAACTTGGACATCTAAGAAATACCTGTTTCCCAGAAAACGTGCAATCCCAGCCAATTCTGAGGTATTGTTTTATAATAGTTTTGACCTGAAGAGCGACGCTTACTGCTTGCAAAAAAGGTGCATCCGAGGAGGGGTCTAACTTTTCAGGGTAAATTTGGTTGAACATTTGACAACCATATGGATTGGCTTACATCTAAGACCCTCTTCCACCATATCTGCAGACTGCACTTGTTTCAGAACATTCACCCCCCAACAGGCTGCTGATATAAAACCATCTCATTGTGCAAGGGAACTTCAGTTGAAAAATATTAATTTGAGTTCAGGTGGGTCGTCTAGTTTAGTATAGATTAAGAGTCCCTTCTCTACTCCGCTCTGATTTTTCCCTGGCCGTACTGTTCCAGCTGTACACAAGAGACCAGTTGATTAGGGCACCATCGTGCCAGATTCCCCTGTCAACTGCATTTGAAACAGCTGACTCCATAGGGCCCACGTCCCTGATTCATATGAAACAAGCCACGGTGAGAGTTGGGCTGGAAGTGGTTGGCATAAACAGGTTTAAAGCGATAGTAAGCCTGAGGATGATAAACAGGTATGGTGTGGATGGTTAACTGCTGTGGGTAGCTTGGTGTAATCTAAACTAGACTAGCAGAGCCCCCTATGTAAGACAATTTGGCAGTTATAGCTGAAGGATTCCACTAAGTTTTAGGTGAAGGGAAGTTGGTTGATATACGGTACAAAAACTGTACAATTTTAAGCAAAGGTACATCTTCATCCAACAGTGGGGCCATTACGTTATGTAACTCGCAGTATGGCTTCACAGCAGAAGTAATTGCAATACAAATGTCAGATTCAGATAAAATTCAGCCCCAAGTAGCACGTGAGCTTCCTCCATATATCTTTCAGCAAACATGGTGAGGGTCTCATTCTGCTAAATCTTGATGGTCAAAAAATCTTCCTTACGCTGTGACATCTTTGCAGTTCCGCTGAACAACCACAGCACCATCACTTTGACTTCTTGGTATGTGATGGAACTACCTGAAAGGTAACAGACGACTTGATCAGCACTTTAACATCCAGGGAAGTAATCAACAGTTTTTCTCTCTGTCGATCTGAGACTCCTTCTATTGCACTTTCAAAACTTAAAGAACCCATAAATATTCCCTTCAAGATTTGATGGAGTCAGCTTACTGCAGCAAACCTCCTGAAGCAGCCTATCTTGTTTTTTAAGCACAGTGTCTTAAGCCATTTTCAGCTCCATATAGGCAACAGACCCATAGTGTTGAGTAGAATTTTTATCAAGACAACATTGATGCAACATAGCTGGCAACTGAGTTTTTATCATTTTTAACAATTGATTAATGGGCCCCCTGTAGTTAGTACCACTGTCATAAAATTGCCAGTATGTAAGAGATACGCCGTAGGATTTTTGCACAGGGTTTGACCCACTGAGCAAACAGGACCAACAATATGACGATCATCATACTTAAAACAGAATAAACATTTTAAAAATATGGAGCACTCGCTCCCACAACTCTTTAGTATTTAATATGATCAAAACAGCGGATTGTCACTGTTTCATTTACTCTAAACTACTTAACGACCTCTTCCCTGATCAACTCATCTTGCCTCTATTGTAGCAACTTTGGATGCTACCACTTCTATGGCTTATTAATTTAATTCGCCAAGTCTCTTTGGTTCCATCAATTTTTTATTTGTTAATTTCCTAATCGCCTAAAATGAGATGTTCCAACAACCCACATTCACCTTTTTTTGGTTGCTCAAATACCATTACTCATATCAAATCTCAGCAGAATTTCATCCGTTCAGCCATAAAAACCTAGGGCTTATCATCCAGTCATATCAGAATCACGACAAATAGTTTGATGGAAACTATGTAATTGGCATACCGCTATCTATTATCTCCCTAACCTTAAGGAGTTTATGCTAGTACCTTTGCAAGTAAAAACAGACTAGTAATAATCAGTAAAGTTAATAATGGTCTTTAAGTATATTTTGTCTTATCTCAGATATAATTGTAGGTTTTAATACAGTTGTAAAATAAACATCTTTAGTGCATCTATAGGCTAGATACAATGATGCCACTCTATTCTGACAATTCGCTAGAGTTAATAAGTATATTTTGCCTTTTCTATTTGTTAGGTAGGGTCTAGATATCAGTCTTTATATCTTGTTTGGAATACATATCTTCTGTAATTCATGTGTTAGCAAACAGTACATTATCTACAGTCATTTAGTAGTAAACTGTTGATAGGATGTCATGGTCTTGCTGAAAAAGTCAGTTTTGGTATCAGTGCAGTTGGTTGTTTCTTATATAAATATAAATCAAGTGTTGGTGAAATCATCTATCTCACTTCCCACTCCCCAAAGATACTTACTGAATCCATATCTCCTGAGGGGTTCAGAAAGTAGTACTTTAGCTTGGTTCCAGTGGAGGTACACTTGGAAGAATATGCCCCTTTAGTTTTCATAAGCGCAGGTGATGTGATGAATATCTGACCTTTCAGGGCGATGGATGTATCCCTTATTTGGTTCCCTAATAACAAAGGTTAGATCTATTCTGAAAGATTTTTTTTCTCAAAGTACCCCTTATATGGTGTATTGAAGGTAGTAGAGAAATGGAGGAGGTGATTTGCCATTTTTGTTATGTTATTCTTATCATAAAACAGGTATTATCATTAATTGTAATACTTGTAACGCATGTTGGGGCAGAAAAGGGATATCTGAGCATCGTGCTATTCAGGATCTTAGCCCTATACGATTTTTGGCTTTTGAGAAAAATAGGACAGTAAACTTTGTGCTAAATAAAGTGAAGCCCAGAAACCCCTTAAGCTTGCTCATCCATATTGAAGGAGATATTAGGTGTCTGTTGTGTTGTCATCATCTCATATCCCAATAAACTCTAAAATATAGTTTCTAAAGTTTTTTCATAGTTCATCCTGTCCTTACATATCTGAAAACATCGTATTCTCAAGTTTTGGGTTTAACATTTTCATCAATGCAGGTAGAATTATCTTTTCATTCACGCTCTACTTTGATATAATAAACCCTAAAGAGCCATAACGTTTTACTTCTTGTCATTTTAGAAGATTATATTAACATATAACTGACCATCTATTTCATTTGATCTGGTTATTTGTTTGGCCCTGCCAGAATTTCCAAGTAAAGTTTCAAGAGAAAAATTAAGTGGGATTGAGTCTCCTTAGAAGTGAAAGCTGAGGTCATCAAATAAGCACTAGTTGAAGTCTCTGAAATAGTATGGGACATAAATTTTAGATAAGCATGGGTCAGTATTTTCAGGGAGACATGGGTCAGGATCATTGGAGAATTTGTTTTCATTAATGCTATGAAGTAATAAGCAAAAGTATAGCAGGTTGTATGCTTCTCACAACTGATGCCTTGTAACCCTCAAATTATGACTCAGTTATATTAAATTCATGCATTTATGAATAAGCCTTGCAATATTTTAGAAGTCTAACCATGCCAGTATCTGCAGGTTCCTGGGTATCATTCTGTAATTAGACCATTATGGCGTAAGGTTGCTGTGCTATTACTTAAGCAAATGTCTAACTTCTTTGAGTTTGTAAATGAACTTCAAGAGGCTGGACCTTATAATAGCGTTTTCGCTTGTCATCTCCTTCAATCCTTCCCCTGGTTCTGATCATCTTCTGATAGAGTTTAGACCCCAATATAGCTTGTGATTTAGAGTTCAAGCTTTATTCATGACACTTATATGTCTGATAATGTCCTTCATATAATGTCTGCTTTATACTCTAGCTCTTAAATTTGATAACATGGTCTATAATGACATCAGAAATATGGTCAAATTTGCTATTTATAGTTTCACTGACTTGACCAATGGAGCTGTTAGTGTGGAAGTGGGAAAACTGATATTTTTTTCGCCAATAAAGTGACACTCCACTTCATTTTGTAGTTTTCTTAACTTGGGAAGGGTGATCTACGTCAGTAATCTTTTAGGAAGATCCTTTTTTATAATCCATTACCTCATAGATGTATTTTAATCTATTGCGGGGAAGGCTTAACAGGGGATGGACACTTCCAAAAGTAAAAACAAAAAAAAACAAAACTTAGTAACAGGGAAGGCAACCCAGAGAAGCGATGCTATCTCCTGTTGCCAGCGGGAACGCCACTATGGGGAGGAGGGGGAACGTGTAAAAGGGGTCTTAACCTCAATTGAACACGTGTGGAGGAAGGGGTCCAAGTTGATGAACCAGACTGGGAACTAGGGATGAGACCAGCGGATGACGATGTGGTGGGAGATACCCAAACATCCACACTTGAAAGTGGTCCACCAAATGGGACTGGAATATGTGGACAGCTTCTGGGAGGGTGGGGGTGGAGCCTGCGTAGGCATCCAAGACAATCGTGTGGATAGTCCACATGGCGATTGTGACCACCAGAGCATGGAGGGAGGGTGGAAGAGGGGATACCATGGATATAGCAAACATATTTCTTGACAGACTGAAGAGATGTGTTTGGTCCTGGCCAAGCAGACGTTGATCTTCGCGCCATATCGCTTTAGAGGTAGGGCACTTATCCAGGCGGTGTAACAGCGTTCCATACTTGCCACACATGATGCAGGATGAGCGTTAAGCGTTAGAGCGCTCAGCCATATGGTACACCCGCCTCAAGCAGCGCCACACATGGGAATGGATATGAGGCTGCAACAGAGGGTGGTGTGCGTATTTCCAAATAGTCTTCTGGGTCTCAAGGGAGTAAGGGATGTCCATCATGTCCAGGTAGTCCACCCTGGATAGGACATGAGGCCGTGTGAGGATCAAGCCATCTTAATTGGGTAGCCCCTGTACCTCCTGTGTGAACTGAGGAGAGGGGCGGCCTCTCTGGGCTGTGTGTCCACTAATACGGATTCTTCACTCAGCGCTCCGCATGGAGAGGAGGATTTGTTTGTAGTGTGTTTTAGTACTGTGAGGACCTGTGGTCGATGGGTGAGAAGCCAGATATCTCATCAAGGAGTGAGGGTTCGATGGATTGTTAAGGCCCAGGGCGTGGGAGAAGTTGGAGTGGGCCACGCGGGACCAGTGTTGGGAGGTAAGCATAGGGGCAGTGACAGCCGCAATCCAGGTGCCCAGGATCTTGGCAGCATGGGCTTTAGAGTTGAGCAGGCCCATGCCACCATGACGACGAGGGCTAAACATGACCTCAAGCTTCACTGGCGGTGGGCGGCCTGACCAAAGCCACCCTTGCAGAAGGGCATACTTAGATTTAAAAAAACTGGGGAGAAGGCGATGGCGTGGGCTCCAAACCAGACTTTGGAGAAGAGCATAAAGTTGACCAAAACGACCCTGCCAGTAAGGGAAGTAGAATGGACTCTGAGTGAGGCGATGCGCTTTGTCACATTATCTAGAATATGCTTTCCATTACTGCTGAGGCATATCCGCCTGCCTCCACCCACACGCCCAGATGGCGGACAGGACCTATGGTAGGGCGTGGCACGAAGGGGAGCACAAGTGGGGCGGTGTGGGGTAGCAGGGAAGGCGAGCACGTGTGCGAGCAGATGGGCTGGGCTGGGCACTGGTAGCTGGGGCCCAGCAGGTTTGATACCGGCCAAGGAGGATCATTTCGGTTTTGGAAGCATTCAGTGCAGCATTACTTACCCGGGAATACTCCTGGATGAGAGCTTTAAGCGCGCGTGCATATTGATTATTAGACACCCTGACCACACAATCATCTGCAAACGCCATCATCTTGACTGGGGCTTGGCCTGGTGCATGGACCCCAGTGAGGAGGGCATTCACATTTTGAAGCAGTGGGTCAAGGCTGAAGTTGTATAAGAGTGGGCTAAGGGGGTCCCCTTGGCGTAAGCCCCTTTGAGGGTGGACTACTTCCGTGAAGAAACCTGGGCCATGATCTGCCATTGTTGCAGATTCCGTAAGCATTATCACCCAACTGATGAAACGAGGGGGTAAGCGAAAATGGTGGAGGCAGGCCCTGAGGTATTCCCAGTTTACTCTAAGTATGCCTTCTGTTGGTCCAAGAATACTAGTGCCCCAGAGGCTGTGGACTGGCATGCGTTAGCCACAGAGTGCACATTGTCCCAAATCGACCTTCTGGTATGAAACAAAATTGTTCTGGGGAAATGGTGGCAGAGGCTATAATCCCTAGATGGCTAGCCATGATTTTAGTTAGAATTTTTGTATCCGTGTTAGTTAGAGAAATGGGGTGCCAGTTGGCTAGGTCTAGTTTATCCCCTTTCTTGAAGAGTGTGATGGTGAAGGCCTCTTGCTCTCCTGGTAGAAGGCGCATATCCATAAGGCTCTGGTTAAGGGAGGCAAGCAGAAGTGGGGATATATATATGAAGTACTTCTTATAGAACTCATATGGAATGCCATCAGGACCTGGGCTTTTCCAATTTGGTGCACCGCGGTTGGCAGACTGGAGTTCATTTGAAGTAATCAAATTCATTAACTCCGTTATTGGGAAACGGTGGTGATGTGGGTGCTATTGAGAAATTTCACCATTTTGGCCAGCTGAATTGGATTGGATCAGTACAACTCGGAGTAATACTTTTTATTTTGATCACCACTTTGGCTGGTGTATCCGCGATGGAATCGTCTGAACTCCACACCTGTGTGCAAGCCACGCTCTGGCATGGTGCAAAGATTTTTTTAAAAAATAAGCGGAGCATTTGCCACCTTCTGTAATTTGTTTGGCCCTGTACTGAACACAAACCTGATGTTTGTATTGCCTTTCAAGCGCGTTGAGGTGGGTGGCTGCTTCTGCCCACTTCCAGCCCCAAGAAGGGCTGTAGCCCGTGGCTGGGATGTTGGACTCCAGGTGTGCTAAAACTGCCAGAGCGCGTGAGATGATGGCTGATGTAGCTCATGAGCGTCAGGAGGAGAGGTGGCGAGCGTGGCAGATGGTATCCAATTGAAGGCTGACCATGTGGAAATTGGGTCCGCCAAAATGGTGTAATAAACTCTTTTGCCAAAGTCGCGGATACCACCCAAATGGAAAATCCTGGCAACGTGAGTTCAGGTGGGTGGATTTTGCACTAATGCGGATCCCTAGCCACTGTGACAAGTAAGTGGTAGGTTATCAAGATCAGCTGGTGGTCAGATAAATTGATTTTTGATATGTGGAAGTGGGAAATATGAGATCAAAATTTTGCTGGCGTGAGGATAAGGTCGATGCGGGACATGGACCTTAATTGGCTGTTGTGGATGTGGGGGCGCATCATGTTCTCAATCAGCAGAGCTTGCCGCGGCAGCACATCTAGCAACCCAAGGGTGGCCTTTAGAACGCGAAGTTCTATGTAACCCTGGGGGGCGTGGATGAGGAAGGCCAACAGTCCGTGGATGTGTTTAGCCAACAGTTCATGTTGCCAACTACAAAAGGGTCAGGGGGTATTGGAAGGGATTTGACCGATGTAAAAATTCCTGATGCTCTCATGCACAGGTTGGGGCATAAATGTTGATGATAGCGTGCACCACGTCAGCCCAGAAAAATGTGACAACAAGGACTCAGCCATCGAGAAAGGATTCAGATAATAAATATTTTAAAAAAATTGTTTTTATGAACAAGCACCCCACAGTGCTCAGACCAAAAGGATAGGGAAGGGAGAAGCATGGTTTTCCAAGAATCCTCAGAAACTCATGGACAGTGGGACTCCTGGATGGCCAGGATGTCCACAGGTAAATTTTTTTGTAAAAAATTCAGTTTCCTAGCCCAGGATGGCGAGGCCTTGAGTCTGGCGATATTCAACATCCCTAAAGTGAAGGCTTCCCCCATCGCACCTTAGGTGCAGGGGGATAGGCACCTGGGTCCACCAGCCTCCTCTGGATCCCCACGGGCCTTCACGGCAGCACAGGTGTTTACAGCAATGCTATCAGAAGATTTGTTAATTTTAGCAGACAGGTTCGCGTTGACTTTTGCCTTCACTTTTTGTTTCCCCACTGTCAAATGAACTTTTTGCGGTGCAGATGAGTTTGGTGCACCAACGTTTGGGTCAAAAAAAATTTCAGGTAGGTTGGAGACTAGATTGGTTTCAATTGGGGCTTTGTTGCAAAGATTGGGTGAGATTGAGTCACCCATCAGATCCTCAGATAGGGAGGCCCAATCATCTTGGGCCTCCCAATATGATTGGTTGAGGGATTCCCAAGTTGCTTCCACCGCGAAGGTTTCAATGTCCTCCTGGTGTTGGAAGTGTGGGATAGCGGAGGCGACCTTGGCCGCTTCCTTGGCCGCAGCCCTTTGGGCCTGTTTGGCCTTCTTTCACTCTTGAGGGGAGACAGGCTTTAATAGTAAGTAGCAGCCTTGTGCTCCCCATGGGAAGGCCTCTTTGGTACTGATGGTTGATTCATAGTGAGCCTCCCCATTGGTCATGGCCACCGAGGGGTGCTCTTGGAATGTGATGCCCTACTTGGTGGGGCATGCATGTGCCTTTTGGATGAATGCATCACAGTGAGTGCAGATGGGGGGTGCACTGTCTACGGTTACCTGGAAAGGGTGGGTGGTATGCCCTTCAATATTAATATAAGTGGAGTGCAGGATCTGGGTTAGGTCCTTTGCAATCTCCTCGGTTGGAGTCAGAACTGCAATGGCTTTGCCAGTGCACAGGTGTGGCATCAGAGTAAAGCATTGCATCTTGAAGGATTGTATTTCGCCATATATGGTGAGACCATCTTTCAGGTGCTGCTCCAGAATGGCACGCTTGACTGAAGTGGGCAAAAAGTCAAACGTGAGAAAAATTTGGTTGGAATTTGTCCATCTGGTGCATTTGGTTTTGATGACACATTGCCCTTTGGGGAGGTCGATCACTATGCACACCACAGCAGCTTCATCTGCTGTCTCCTTGTTTTAAAAACTGAGGTACAGCCAACCATGTGACATGGAGTGAGGTGTGACATACACCGCGGTCAGGAAAGTAGTGTGCACATCCCCACAAAATTTTTCCCATAAAGCTGTTTGTTGGATATCCAGAAACACCTGGACTTCATATTCCACCAACAAGAGTGGTTGAGAGTGCGACGTGTTGATGTGCTGGTTACATCACGCCTGCCAAGTGAGGATTTCTGGGAAAATAGTGACCGCCAGTTTTTTATTTTTTCTATTCCTCCGGTTTCTCTGGGGCGTTTTTGAACGTTGAAGGTCGCCGACTAAAGCCTGTGCCTCTTATCTTACTTGTCAACTGCTCTCTGACATGGGCGCAGACTAATCTCCTCTGTGAGATTATCAAACTAAATTCAGACTTGAATTGAATAAGTTGCAAAAGAGATTGCAACGAGAGAGAAAAGTCTACCTCACAGATGTAGCTAATTAGATTTGGTTCAGCTGATCTACAATTTACTCCACTCTCTGATGAGCTCCATTCTTTTAATATTGGTCATATAGGACAATGAATATATGTCTCAAAAGATGGTGTCCAAGACTTTTGCAAATAGCACGTTGTCTTAGTGTTGCACCTTCAAAGTGTAGCCAGTCCACCTATATATCTCTGTTGGTATGCTATAATCCTTTGCATTTGACATATAGGGGTGCATGTATCTAGAAATTACTTCAATTATCAGATCCTTATAAGTGGTCTTCCAGGCCATGCGTTTTTCATCATATATAAAACAGCCAGTATTTTCAAGGAAAAGTTCTTGGTCCTTGTAAGTACAAAATTTCTCAGTTGTGATTCATCATCTAAAAAAATTACTTAGTATCCATGCATTAACCAATCTATGAAGCTCTCTCAGAAATCTGACGTGCCAGAGAAAAACTTAATTTTAACTGGGTATGTCAATAGCCACTTTATCAACCATAAACCACAGGGCATCGAGCTTTGAGGATTTTGGAAAAAGAAATTTTAGAAGACAGGTAGGGAAAGTATTGGTCAAAAAACATCATCCCCACTCCACGCAATAAGCTCAGTACTGGTAGCAACCTTGCTCATGTTTCCTGGGTGGAAACATGGCTCATAATGTGGGTGAGGGTGTACTGCGGTGGTTCCTCTTGTTAGTGTTTATATCTAGTATGAGGTCTTATATGAGGGGTGCACTTATTAGGTCTCTGGGCCCCTCATTCTAATTTCTGTTGGAATTTTTTACTCCCTACCCCGCAAAGAGGTTGTACCCAGTTTCTCTTGTTTGAGGTTGGGGAGATTAGGGGTGTAGATGTTTGAGTCAAAGTGTAAACTGGTGATGTGTGGTTGCACTTGAGCGGCTGATACTGTAGTTCACCAGAGTGCAAAATTGAGCTTTTCCAACAATTGATGCTAGTACAATAGAAAAATTAGTAAGATGTTCACTGTCATGACCAAAATTAATGTATGAGGTCTCCTATAGGTCTCAACTGCTCTATTGGTGGAGAGATTTTTAGGAACTTAATTGAACTTGTGAGGTTTATTCAGATAGTTTATATCATTAACAAGAATATAAAAAAGTAACTCAGCCCCTACTACTGGCATATTACGGGCATTTATACTAGTCTAGGAATGGTTTTAAAACGGGTGCAAACATCTTTAAAAAGTGAAATAAATTTGTTTATTCCAAAAACGCTCAGAATTTTCCTATAAGTCTCTTAGGGGTTTTGATGCTCATATATATCCATATAACTGAACACAATGACTGACTCATTTAACGCCTCATTTTGGAGGCCCTTATATTCTTTGGGTGAACTTTTTTCAATCTGACCTCCTTAAGACTGCCTTAGCGACAAAATTTTTTTGGTCAAGATTCATCAGGGTAGCTAATCCATTCAAAAGGGCATTTTTACTAATTAATCATGGCTGTTCCATACATAATTTAACCATTGTTCAACTTTTCTCCATTGTGTTGGTTGTGATAATTGCACCATATGATCTTATTTTATTTATATGAAAATTTCGCAGACTTATTAATTACAAAGTGTAGGGAACTTAGAGGTTCTAGGTTAATATGGAATTAGTTTGTGGGAGAAAAGGCCACACAGCATTTATTGAGGGTATGTCACAAGTGCATGCTCTTTCCAACAGTAGGGTTTCCAGGTTGTTTCACTTCTTTGAACAAAAGGGGTTTGGGACAATTACAAGTATGATATTGTAGTAAGAGTGTTTAGGCTCATAATTTAGACGAAATTTGCCAAAAGACACTAACTGATTCTTGGTGGACTTCTTGAATCTGAGTAACAATTATATTATCACTCAAGCAAATAACCAACATTTGGGCATTCAGATTGCTCCAAATTGTCAGCCAAATCTGGGGATCCCTTCTGAGGTGCTTCCCCTTCATACTTCACGGCTAATACAACAAACACCGCGGAGAATGGCCCCTCTTATAGGGTGGAGAGGGTATCTCCAGATGCAAAGATTTTCACTTTAAATGATTGGGTAGATACATCAAAGCCTTAACTCATGAGTTAATACTACCTTTCAACGATAAACTGTTTTCTAAATGCGATGCAAGTCTTGAATAATCTGATAGGTCAAATCACATGATTTCTTAATTTAGATTTTACTGAGCAATTTAAACTTTGAACCTCGACATCTAAGATACTAATTATTGACTTTTTAAAGGGGTTTGATCTTACCTCCCGCGAGGACAAATAAACATATAAAAACACCAACTTCCTGGTTTTTTGTTTTTTATAAATATAAGAGGTTTCATTCTCCTATTTGTTAGATTTTATGGGAAAAAGCACCAGTGAGCATCTCACCAGCCAAAAATTCAACAAGGGGTGTAGGTTCCTGTTCACTCCAATGGCCCAATAGGTACTTTACAACTTATTAAATCTGTGCATTAAAGACATTAGAAATTTGTGAAAGGACTTGATATCCAAAATAGAAGAGATATCTCAATGGAAGAATCATCAGTCTTTTAATTGCCAAAACATCTGAGTTTAATAATTTTTTAGTTAACTTTGCTAAGTTTTGTGGGCTGTGTGGGTAATTGTCCAAAATCTGATGGAAAAAAGCTTAGTTCTTAGTTAATTGCGTCAGTGTAAATCTTTTATGCTGTTAAATAAGTACCCCTATAGTGAGCACCACAATATTAAAATCGATGTCATGGCTTCAAAAAATATAAGCAGGACACAGGTTCAGGTGCACTACATGCAAGACCTCTGTATGAAGACAGGATACTGTTTACAACATTTTTAAAAGAATCAAGGCTATATTTAGAATAATCATGCAAACCCCTTACTATTCATCATAATGCCAGTGTTTGTAGAATTTGCTGTATCCTTGTAATATTCTAGTATTTCATGTAATCTTGGTCATACTGCAAGAGTAAAGTAAAATTTATGATATGCAGTGTCATTGAGGCTCAGTCTAGCTCATCAATTCTGGTCCTTGGTTCTAAGCCCCTCCCAGGATGTCTGTCTCCTAGATATATACTCTTGTGTCATAGGGAAGCTTCCTTGGTTGCCACAGAAATAACACATTTAAGAATTTTAGACTTAACCATTAACATTAAAATGATGTCATGTTGGTTGTAATATATAGGCTAGAAGAATAAAGTGATTATGACAGGTTTTGAAGGCTTAATGTAATTGGCTATTTGGTATATTAGTATAATTTTCTGTTTAAATAAAGTAACAACAACGGTTTTGAATATTAGTGATGAATGAAATTTCTATGATGATGTGATGCAGACAAAGGGGTGGTTGATAATTGGTAATTTTAAATATCAATACATGTTGACGCGGCTTGAGTGAGAATATTAATAGCTTAATAACTATAAGGGATGCCAATGTGGGTGTAATGTACTCTTAAAATTCTGTTATATTAATTAAATAAATAGTAATCATTTAAATTTGGGTTGAACCTCTTGAAATTTATATGAAATTCTCACCATCTAGTTAGTCTCTTTTTATGATTTTTCCCTTTTTTCCCTCTCATTAGTGCAGATAATTAAATTCTAGTATGGTTTCTTACACCAATAGGAATTTTGTAATATTTGTATAGTAAAATAAGGCCAGTAAAGGCTTCCACACATCAAGTAAAACTTTTTAACATATAAGATGTACTTTTTGGTAAACTCAACGAAAATAATAAATGACAATTTAAATAGTATGGTTCAGTTTGCTACAACGGCGGCCAATGAATCATATGATATAAGTAATTTAATGGCTGATATAAAATTTATATCATGCAAACGAAGGTCATTAAGAGTTCTCATGGGTTAACCTTAAAAAATGTCATCAAGTCTTATTTTTTTAGCTTAAGGTCTTTAAAATCTAAAACCAAAGTATAACTTCTGTTTAACGTTAAGGGTATAAACATCATCCTCTGTGACACTGTTTTTCTTAAAGCCATGCAACTCATGTACAGATTATGTGCCTTACTTCTAATGGTCTATCACAACTTTTAAGGAGGGTTTATATACTTATGAAAAATTTAATTCTACCTTCACTGTAAAAGAAATTGTTCTTGAATTTATACCAAAAGTCTTCAGGATCTACTCTTAAAAGGGCATATAAATAGGCGAGTCACTTCATGTGGGCTCAATATTAATATAAAACTTTAATAAATCACGTGAAGAAAGAATAACTGATTTTATAGTGATATATATTTTGTTTTCATCTATTCTGAAGTAAGTCTTAAAATTTTCATGGTAGTTGAACATTTGGTAAGTGCAATTAAAAAGATTAAAGATATAAATTCACTATATATGCCGGAGAAAGATTCTCAAATAAGCTAAAAATAGAGCCAACCTAAAGAGAATGCCCAAGTGGCATTGGTCAAAAAAGACTTTAGCCCGCAAAGATTTATATTTACCTATTGAGAGATTTATTTCACTATATATCTTTGGTTATGCCAAGAAAAGCCAAATTTAATCATAATGCTAAAATTAGAAAATTAGTAATTAATATTAAGTATTTTAATGTGTGAAAGCGGTAAATACCACAAGGATTAGGTCTTCTAAAGTAATTTAGTAAAAACATTAGAAAATCTCTCTTTTACTAAATCGCTTTATTCATAAATTCAAATCTACATTTTTATTTACACAAAAAACAGCTAATCTTCCATACTAATTGTTAGAATTCAATAAGTTTGGTGAATGGTGCCCCTTCACGGGGTGGTGGTGCGCCGCCTCCTAAAGTTATTTGCTGATGCTGAATAGTGCATAGGCTGTCTCCACTAGCTACTCCTCTGTTTACTTTTCCCATTTGGGACCTAGCCCACCACTCAAAATTCTAACAGGTGGTGCTTTGAATCCTCATGGTGCTTTCTCAGAGAAAGCTGCACTCTAATCTTTGGGTTAAAAAAGAATGTTAGACTTGAACAGTAACTCTTGCGGCTTACTTATAAGTTCCCTTTTCATAGTAAGATATGAAGTAAGCTTAAGATCATCCCTCTCATCGCCTTAGGTGATTTAGATCATGTTGTAGATGAGAGGTGGTTGATGGCATATCTTTTAGAAGCGCGCCTCTTCACCTTTACTCACCACCCAGGACTATGCGCAGAGAATTTTGGTATGTGTCAGGTGCTGGCGGTGGTCAGAAAACACCAACAGCATAGAGTTCAAAGTGATCTTTCCCAACAAGAGCTTTTCTAAACTGGTTTAAGTTCCGCTAACTTAAGTAAAGCAATAAATGGCAAAAATAAAGTGATTTATTCACTCTCAGGACCAAAAATTACCACCCTCCGGTTCCCTCTATTACTGGTAAAAGCAAGCCTATCCCTGGCAGGTATGGGCGTGTAAATCATTTTCAATTTATTCGAGGTATGCCGACCAGGGGATGGACAGTACCGATCACAACACTCAAAATGGCAAAACAAACTACTAACCAGGTGGGAAGCAGAAACTGCTTAACCCACCATGGCAGAGGGTGAGGAGGGGTCGGGGGGTTGGTTTTCAGAAAGACCCGCCTCAATCAAGGGGTGTTGGTTGCAGTACCAGATCAGAGCAGAGAGCCAGGGCGTTGGGGCATCTGCATAGTGGGGGCTGAGGTCAGCGTAGTGGGAGTTTTCCACTTCTGCATCAAGATAATGACGGGAAAGTGTCTCAACAAAAGCTGCGAGGAGAACTTCAGCTTCTTTGCGGGCTTCAGGAAGTTGGGTGAAAAGGGAGATACTGTGGCGGGTGATTTTGGCTGAGGGGTTGAATGAAGCAAGTGTTGCGACATTCATAACAGCAATTTCAGCATCATCAAATAATTTTGAGATGTCACTGCAGGGAGATTCAGGGAAGTCAGGGGGGAAGAAGATGGTCGTGTAAATCATTTTGATACACAATGGAACCGCCTATTTTTGGCCTGACATGGATGGAAGCTGCTGTCTGCTGGAGGAGTCATCATCACGCCAGTTGCAATCATGGCGGAATCATATTCTTGCAAAGGTATTTAATACCAATCTAGTCAGGCAGGTCTTAACAAATTGGTTTAGGTAACAATTTAGGGTGTCAATCCAACTTGACAAATTGCAAAAATAACCCTGAAAGTTGCACCAGTTTTCCATTCCCTATTCAGTGAACTTTTTAAGGCAGAGGACCCCAACAGGTTTAGCGGTCACTCCATTTTTCCCCTTCCCATTCCTTATTTGCAAAAAGTTTTAAAAAATTCTATATTATTTGTAGAATAAGAAATCTGTATGGTATTTTGTAGCTATGATTACCACTTTAAGGTTTTCTATATAGTGCTTGCTGTTGCATTATTCTTCCCAAGTCCTACAATATGGATGGCTGTACCAGAGGTACACTGGCTTTTGCTTTGGGTGGTAACTCACTCTGAGGACCAGCGCAGTTTTTTTATTATCAGCATTCTCAATGACATAACGGAGAGACTAAATTCTCATACTTCTCAAGCCTGCTCTATAAATGGTGCTTTGTTGGTTTTGCTTATTAACGGAAGATCCAACCTTTGGTTCAGGTGGCAGCTGTTAGAAGGATGGACCATTTTTTATATCATATTTTTGCGCCGTTGTTGAGGAATTGACTGGACCTAATTGTCAGATATTCGATATCATTGATTATGGTTCATGTGTATCCTAAGTATCTGAACTTGGGACTTGCAGCCTAGCGATTTAACTTAATTATATTTGACTATGATAACTTGGGGTTGAGGGCTTTGTTGATAATTCAAACTTAAATTTAAGTTTTGATGTAATGACTCAAGCATGTGGGCTTTGTTGGTCTATGTTGAAATTAGTTTTTAATGTTGGTCAAGTTTTTGACCAAATTAATTACTAATTAGTGATACAAATCGCCTTGGTATGTGCTGCCAATTACATGTGAAAGTAAATTAGTTCAGCTATTTTAAAGATATGACGAAATGCCATATCAAGGATGAAGATGGTGTTTACTCTGACTCTGAGGCTGAGCATGATGCCCTGAGTTGAAGTATTTGTAGACGTCCTTACAAACTTTTTACATGGGCAAGGGCCACTGAAAGTAAGGCGTCATGGGTAAGATGTGGTTAACATCGAACCCTATAAATAACCCTTGCATTTACACTAATAAAAACATCCTTTAACTTCTGAATTAAGTTTATAATTTATCTTATAAAGTTTTTGCATTATCACTTTATTTTATATTAAGGTCAGTTCTCACTTGGGATCATTAGGATCAGGGCTTATGCCATCATCCAAGTGAAATGACCGGGTATACAATTGAACTATTACCAAAAAGCTATATAATAAATTTAAAGCACCATCCTGTCTATTGTCCTCACACAATAGATGCTCAATGCTGCAGTTTCCATTAAACAATGAGCCAGCCATCAGGTGAAGCCCCAAATATTCAACAATGGCGCTCATGGCTGGGACTGCAGATGGTGACCAGTATCAACGTTTGAGCGACCAAATTTCGCAGATGAAGGACGAATACACCAGAAAAATCATTGATCTCAATGATGATCTTGATGATATTAATGAGGCAAACAATAACCTCCATGGAGAATTTAACCAGTGAAAGAAGGCAATAAAGGAAAAGGATCAAGTGATTTCCACCTTTCAGCTACAAGCTACTATCCTGAATGAGGAAATTGCAAAATTAAAATCAAAAAACTGAAATCGTGGCCATTGGGAAAATGAAATTAATGAGTAAATTCAAGCTCTGAATGGCGGGCGTTGTCCGTGTGCTACACCACATTTGACTGGAAATTCTTCTGAACATTATAAGGACGAAGTTTCAGAAATTACCACCAAAACAGACGCTAGGCCACGCTGACAACTGCCTAGCAAAATGGTCGCTTTGGCCAACCCTATCATCTCAAACTGGGATACAATGCCCCAACGCCCTAGCACGTCTGACTCTAGTCAACCTATAAATATCATGATAACCAGGAATAGGGAAGCTATATTTATAAACCAGCAAACCTGCTGGCCTTTGACAAGAATGGAAGTATTATCACCTTTGTCAAACGTTTTGAAATGGCTATGCATGGGGCCAGCGACTGTAACAAAGCAGCCACCATGATTAACTTCTTGGATGAGTGGAGCATTGAGTTGATTATACCTCACATCAACGAAAATCCAACATATGCCAAAGTCAAGGAGGCTGTGCTTCATGAATTTGGAGGTCCTGAACAGATGTTGACCAGAAAAATCAAGTTTATGAACATCAGCTTTAAAAAAGATGAAGCAATTGATGAGTTTGCAGATTGATTCTATCGCAAAGCTCAAGTTCTCTTAGGCGCGCAGGCCATGGTCAATTTTGATGCTAAGATTGCACTAAAGCATGCAGTAGAACCTTACCCTAATCTATCCAACACTCTATTACCTGCTTTCGTGCAGAACCTTGCAACATCTGAATTGGTCAACTATTTATGCAGATGCTCAAAAAATTATGGCCCTCCTAATACTGGTTACAGATTGGGAACCACTACCTTTGCTGGAAAGTCCTTCAAAACCAATAAGAAGACTGACAACCCATGGCCATTGAGTAAAATTACTTGCTTTAATTGCCAACGTAAAGTTCACTATGCTTCCCAATGCCATCAGAGAAATGTCAACATAGTCCATCCCGATACTGTGCAGGAGGAGGGAAAAGAACAAGCACAATAGATGTGGGACACTCTATTGTGCCTACAACACCAGTCCCACCTGATCAATATGAAAATGATGCCTGCAAGGCCTCGTTTGACAATGAAATAGGTTCTATTTTAATATTGAACAAAGCTTCCCCAAATGTACATATGGTAACTCGCTCTTAGAGTTAGGTTGTCACACCTGAAGTCTCTGAGGTAGTCGCTAAACCTTATGTGCAACAAATACTTGAGAATATTCCAGCTGACGGGCCAAGCAATGAATCAGATACCCCAAGCCTGAAAGGGGTCAATATAGCAATGCCAATTGACAATTTTATCAATGAATGTCCCAGTATTGGGAATACTCTGAAGCACACTCTTAACTCCTTGGACTCTTCCCATATTCCTTTAGTAAACTCTAATGATTCTTAATATTCTGAGTGCACTTATGTGGATATCCTAGTCAATAAGGCTAAAGTTGTAGCTATTGTTGATAGCAGAGCACCTGTAAAAATTGTTTCTACGAAGCTGGTTAAGAAATTGAAAATAGCTTCAGACAGTGACTATCATCAAAAATATGGGACCGCAGGCCTTAACAGCACAAAGAGTGAAGGAGTTTATAGCGCCTTGCCATTACGATTTTGAGCTTTGGTAGTATCTGCACCCACTATAGTGCTTCCAAACGCCAATTATGACATATTAATTGGAACTAGTTTTTTAAGGACTTAAGGGATCTCATGCGATTTCTAAGCAAAACATATTGACGATATTGGGCCAATTACTTCCAATTTATTACTCTTGTAACAATATGAAGCCCATGAGCTGTCGCAGAAATTTTATCAATATATCTTATACCAATGGGATAATACCAGTAGGGTATATTCAGAGGGGGGATCAAAGTCGCCCCATGCCAACTTCCATAAACAAAAATTGAGGAATACCGCTATGTGTGAATAAGGATGCAACAATAGCTCCAGGCCATCAACTGGTTATGAGAACTGGGACCACACTGGATATTCCATAAGGAATGTATGGGGAGGTTGTACCCCCATGGCATCGTTCTCCAATGGAACCTAGTGTGGCGCCTGGAATACTTATACTGGGGCATGGAGAGATTGATGTCTTACTAGCAAATTTGACCAGCCAAAATATTAAGGTCAAGAAATTTCAAGTAGTCACTTTTGTGCACCTACTTCTGAGGGATGAGTTAATATCAGCTGTTAAATTTGGTAATTTATCTGAGTTCAGCTTACCAACCTAAGCCCTCAGGGCACATGTGGTAATACCCTGAGAATTGTTCACCAGATTATTAGAACAACAAAAGGATGAAGCACTAGAGTTGTTTGAACGATACTCTAATATTTTCGCCTCAGATGACCAAGATTTAGGTTGTTCAAAAGGAGTTCAGAATTTTGTGGATACCGTGGACCATATGCTTATTAGAATGAGGCCAATTTGGCGCCCTAGGGCTATTGATGAAATAGTCTATGAAGAGCAGGACAAATTGCTGAAAAGTGGAATGATAGTGCCATCCAAAAGCCTGTGGGCCAGCCCCATTTTAATTGTAAAGAAAAAGATGGCAGCAATCTAGTTGTGATTAAAATTGACGCCTCAATGCCATTACAAAAAAGGATTCATATCCGTTGCCCAGAATTGATGATGCTATGGACCATCTGGGAGGGGC
Organism: Massospora cicadina; assembly: GCA_022478985.1. Lineage (NCBI taxonomy): Eukaryota > Fungi > Entomophthoromycota > Entomophthoromycetes > Entomophthorales > Entomophthoraceae > Massospora > Massospora cicadina. The sequence goes on along the minus strand of JAKSZP010009366.1, from coordinate 113,099 downwards.
AAAGTACTTTACTGCAATATACTCATCTCCGGATATTGGCAAATTGAGTTGCCACCAGAGGAGCAGGAAAAGTGCACAATGATTTCTGCTCATGGGCTTTTTCAACTGACATGCATGCCCCAGGGGCTGTGTAACTCTCTGGAAACCTTTCAGCGCACAATGGACATGATCTTGGGGGACCTTAAATTATCCTGCGTTTTGGTTTACCTGGATGACATCAATGTCTTTTTTCAAACGTTTTCCAAACATCTGGAGCACCTTAAACAAGTGTTTGAATGACTGTTGAAGGCCAATCTGAAGATAAAAGCTAGAAAATGCCAATTTTTCAAAGAACAATTGGAATACCTCAGGTTCATCACTGATTCCAAGGGCTTGCGGCCTCAACCTCAAAAGGTGAAGGCGACTAACAATATGCAACCTCTGACGAGTATGAGAGATGTTCAAGTGTTCTTAGGCATGGTAGGATACTATTGAAGATTCATGGAAGGGTTCACAAAGATTGCTGAGCCTCTATTCCACTTAATACAAGGAGAAGTTCGTTTTTTCTGGGCAGAGGAATGCCAACAAGCCTTTGAAGCTTTGAAAAACAAATTGAGCTCAGCGCCTATCCTCCAATATCCCAATTTCAGCAAGCCTTTTATCATACAAACTGACGCCTCGTTGACTGCAATTGGTGGTGTGCTATTGCAGATTGGGGATGATGGCAAGGAGCACCCAGTCGCTTATTGCAGCATGACGCTGAATAAGCATGAGCGTAATTACACAGTGACTGAGAGAGAATGCCAGGCTGTAATCTATGCTTATAAACAATATTGGGTTTACATTCACGGCACCAAATTTCAAGTAGTAACAGATCACAGCTCATTACAATGGCTCCACAATCTCAAGGAACCTGAAGGATGGTTAGCCTGCTGGGCTCTGAAATTACAAGCATACGATTATGAAATTATTCATAGAGCTGGAGTGGCCCATCAAAATGCAGATGGACTATCACGACTTCCCATTGTAGCTGTCCTGAGCAATTTGGTCAATAAGCTTCATGAAGAAATGATTAACCAAACATATGGAGACGAGCCACTCAAAGTTCAAAAAGTAATTGAGAAAGCATTAACTGATACCGAATATTGAGATGGAGCTTTATACAAACTTAAGCCTGATGGACAACGTCAAATTTTATATAACCTTCCGACCAAGTGGAGATTAACACACAAGCACATAAGGCTGTCAGACATGGGAAAATGACCAAGACGTTAGAATTAATTTGTGCCAGTTACTATTAGGATTCCATGTGATTTGATATCCAAGATGTGCTTGATAAATGTCACTCATGCTAAATTTCAAAACCTATGATGTTGGATGTGAAAGACCGTTTGATCAAATCTGACTGGGCCTGGAATACCATGTCAATTAATGTAATTGGCCCTTTGCCTGTGAGTAGCCTAGGCAACAAATACATAATTGTTGCTATCGACCATCTAACAAAATGGGTGGAAGCAAAAGCAATTTGAGACTTCGGGGCCCTAACTACTTCCAGGTTCATTATGGATAATATTATATAAGCATGGATGCCCCCGGAAGATATTGACAGACAATGGCACGAATTTTACTGCCCAAATGGTACAACGGCTAAATGAGTTGATGTCTATCAAAGGAGTGTTGTCAACACCATACCATTCTGAGACTAATGGTATAGTAGAGCGAGTGAATGTCACTTTAGTCAGCATTTTACACAAAAATGCAGCCTTGGCGCCTTTGCAATGGGCAGCTTCAATTAGTGCAACTGTGTTTGCAGACAATATTGGACACCACAGCAGCACAGGCCACTCTCCATTTCAACTTTTGTTTGGTAACAGCCCGCTCTACCTCCATTATTATACTCAGTACTCAATTCACCCAATGCAATTAACCCAAATAACTATGTCAAGCAACTAGCAAAGACCCTAATCAGGTGCAATCTGAAGCTTATCAAAATACGATTAGTCAAAAACTATTCAGAAGAGCTATAATGATGCCAAACGGGCTATGGTGAATAAGCTTAATGATGGAGATTTAGTAGTATATTGTGACACTCATAGTGCAGGCCGCGCACACAAACTAGCCTCACTCTGGAAGGGTCCATTTATCATTTTGGAGAAATCATCTGAAGATGTATATACCATTAAGGATCAAGGCGGCTGGGTTGTGAATTGAGTACATGCCGAGTTTCTTTGTCTTATCATAAAGAATAATAAAAAAAAATAATATAAAGAAAAAGAAAAAATAATAATAATAATTGCAAGCCATAGAGTTCATTTCATAGATTTGATGCCTCACTGGCATTAGAACTAGGTATCCTCTCTTGGGTAGGGGGAGGAGAGCGCGACCAGACTGGAGAAGCCTGCAACGGAATTTGAGATGCGTAAAATCGAAGGAAGCTTGGCATCAGGCACGCTGGCCTTGTCAGCTTAAGGAAGGCTATTGAGATGACGTTCAAACTTTGAGGAAGGTGAAGAGTTAGACAGTGCGACCCAGGAAGAAGGGTATCCGCCGCTTATATCCAGTCAAGGTGGGGGAAGTGTTGAGGAATTGACTGGACCTAATCATTGGATATTTGATATCAACGTTTATGGTTCAGGTGTATCCTAAGTATCTGAACTTGGGACTTGCAGCCACCAATTTCACTTAATTATATTCAACTATGATGACTTGGGCTCGAGGGCTTTGTTGGCTAGGTCAAACTTGAATTTAAGTTTTGATTTATTGACTCAAACACGTGGGCTCTATTGGTCTATGTTGAAATTAATTTTTAATGTTGGTAAAGTTTTTGACCAAATTAATTACTAATTAGTGATACAAATCGCCTTGGTATGTGCTGCCAATTACATGTGAAAGTAAATTAGTTCAGCTATTTTAAAGATATGACGAAATGCCATATCAAGGATGAAGATGGTGTTTACTCTGACTCTGAGGCTGAGCATGATGCCCTGAGTTGAAGTATTTGTAGACGTCCTTACAAACTTTTTACATGGGCAAGGGCCACTGAAAGTAAGGCGTCATGGGTAAGATGTGGTTAACATTGAACCCTATAAATAACCCTTGCATTTACACTAATAAAATATCCTTTAACTTCTGAATTAAGTTTATAATTTATTTTTATAAACTTTTTGCAATATCACTTTATTTTATATTAAGGTCATTTTTCACTTGGGATCAGTAGGATCAGGGCTCATGCCATCATCCAAGTGAAATGACCGGGTATACAATTGAAGTATTACCAAAAAGCTATATCATAAATTTAAAGCACCATTCTGTCTATTGTCCTCACACAATAGACGCTCAAAGCTGCAGTTTCCACCAAACAACGAATCAGCCATCAGGCGAAGCCCCAAATATTCAACAGCCATGGTTTTCGAAGATCTCCTGACCCTGCTAGGGCGGTGTATCCCATGTATCAAGTGTAAGAAATCTCATTCTTTCTCTCTCCCCACGTCCTGAACAGCTTGTATGTGTCACAAGTGTTATTGTGTTGTTTCCTTATTGCCTTGTCCTTATCCCCGCCATACCATTTTGCGTTCTGGTATAGTATTCCTGCTGTCAATTTAGACTCCTGAAAAACAGATAATGTAAAATCTGTTTTAACCTTTGTTAACTGTATTACAACATGTGGAAGTTGAGGTTGCTCAGGTGGCTGGAACCATAGTTTCTTCCCTTGAGTATGGTCCATTAAATCTTCCAATGGTTACCCCTTCCTTACCAGTTGTGCCTGCATAATTTCTAATACAAAAGATCATGCCTAATTTTTGTTACATTTTTAAATTCAGTTGGTATCCCATATGTTATCCTTTGAGGTTCTCGGATAAATAAGCAGCTAGAATTTCATGAGCTTAAGATCGCTCTTTATTTGAAACTAGCTCTTGATACTTGTTTCTCCGTAATAAGTGCATCATCAGTATCTATGACTTACAATGTGGTGAAATGGACCATACCATTCTCAGTGCATGCGTTTGGCTTTAGCGACTAGTTTCTCATGAAAACAGATTTGTTAGATATCGTTATTAATGGGTTTAATTGGTGGAAGCGTCAACAGGTTAGTGTTAAGATGGAGCCCAACCTCTTTTCTTTTATCATCCCTATGTGTGTGATTTCCCATTTTTTGATACCTTTTCTCTGCCAGGCATCAGGTCAATTGTGTAACTTCCTCCCCACTGAGCTATCACTGGATTGTTCTTCTAGCTGGTTGCTGTTCAAGGATATTTTTGATATTGAGAAAGGCAATCGCTTCCTTAACGCTCTGAGTATGACCTGGGCTTCCATTTGACAGTAGATTATTAATATTGACTGTCCTTTGTACCCTATACAAATTAAGAGACTAAGTCCCTCATGGTGTAGTTAGAAAACATCCTCTAGAAGGGGCAGTTTTCAGAAATCCTTTCACATTGTCTATTAATTGTTTTCACACGTAAAGATTATTGTTAATTCCAGCCATGCGTGGACTATGGTCATTTTAATAATAAAATCTTGCATGATCCATATCTGCTCCTCCCTGGACAGACCATCATCCATGCGGTTGAAAAATCGTAAGTTTCCCAAGATAGACCTGTTGAATGCTTTTAATTAGATCTGGGTAGAATAATGCCAGAAGTTCTAATAGCCATTCATATTAAGTGGGGTTTTTAATTCCGCGTTAAGCCTTTCAGTTTCAAGAATGCACCCGCTACCTTCCAGCACATGATTGATTACATATGGGTGCTCTTTACTTTACATGTGCGTTGGCATACATGAACAATATCCTACCGCACTTTCCCATCCACAAACAGCATGCAAAAGGACTTAAAGGCAGTACTGGTAGCGAAAGAAGAGAGATCTTTGTGTAAATCCATTGAAGTGCGAGTTTTTTAGGAAAGATGTTTTCTTCTTGATAATCTTACCTTGAAGGATGAGTAAACTATACCTCCTAGCAAACTTGAACTTAGATTATCCTGGCTCATAATACCACGCTGAAGCAGCTGCGTAATTTCTTGAGGGACAATTATATTCATGAAAAAAACTCCCGCCAACGCTCTTGCAGTTGGCGGAGTCTCTTCTCCTCTGATGTGGAAAAAAGTTCCATTAAAATGAATGGCGGATTGCCAAAAAGCTTTTGAGGTGATCAAGGATGTTTTTGTGGTTCCACCAGACCTCAAGCATGCTAATCCCTCCTGCCTTTTATCATGGCGTGTGATGCCTTAAGCGGCTGCAGTGAGAGTGGTCCTGTTTCAGGATCATGATGTGGTGGAATATCCCACCGCTTAATTCTTGTTTAAGTTCTCCACCTTGTAACAGCCCTGGGCCATATATGACAAAGGGCTTGCCGTTGTGTCATAGCTGCTCATTCACTGGTGGTATCTTTTTGAAAAACGCATATTGAAGTGGTTGTCCATATGGATCACCAGGCCCTAATGACTTTAGAACCCTACTAAAGTTGGAGCACTATCAGTCTCAGTCATTTTAAAAACTGTGCTGCTTTAATTCTATTTTTTGAGTTTATAGAGGGTGAGATAATCATTCTCAATGACCTGTTGTGTCAAAAACTTCCCTTAGTTCTGTGGAGGAAAAAAACAGAATCTGAAAATGGTGATCCTCCTGCTAAAATTCTCGCTATTGTTCCCCCTGTGATTTCATGGCAACTGGGTGCCAGATGTGCCATTGGTATCTTATGTACTGGCGAGACAAACTCCATCTTGGAGGTTCTGAAGCTGTTTAATCATTTAGAGTTGCTGAGCCGCAAGTTAAATTATTATTCATTACAGAGGGGAGGATTTTGTTAAGAAGTAGTGTTTGGGTTCCTCCCCATTGGGATGAATTAATCTCCACCCACCATGATCCCCCGGCCGTGGGCCACCCAGGCCATAAAAAGTGCCTTAATTTGGTAAAGTAGACGTTCATCTGGGTTGAATACTTAGGATCTAAAAGGTTAATCCCTGAATATGTGATGTGTGTGCAAGCCAAGTCCAATAGATCAGGTAGGAATGGTATCCTCCAACCCCTGAAGCAGGTACAAGGTCCTTGGACCTCAGTGTCCATCGATTTCATTGTTTTGCTTCCCCGTTCTAATGGTCTTGGTGTGATTATGGTGGTCATGGAAAGCTTTAAAAAGTTCTCCATTTTGATTACTTGTATCTCAGCTATTACCTCTGAGGAGAAAGCACAGCTTTTGTAAACCATGTTTTTTTATGTTTGGCATACCCCAGGAGGTGGTAAATGACTGGGGGTATCAGTTTAGAGCTCATTTTTAAACTTCATTTTGATATATTGAAGATCAAGCTGTGCCATTTCAGGTTTTACCATCCCCAGTCCAACAGGTCAGATGAAGAGGGTCAACCAGATCCTTGAACAGTACCTCCACTGCTATGCATCTGCCATGGAGATACTTGTGCCGCTGATCTTCACATGACATAGTTTTCCTACAATTATGCTACCATTTTGTTGACTTGGATTCTCTTACAAATCTAACATGTAGATAACCCCTCATTCCTTAATGGTACATGTCTTCGCCCCAAAGTACTTGTCACAAAAGAGCATCTGCAGCATACCTGGAATACATAACTCTGGTATGGGACACCTTACTAAGGTGATTACTATTTACAAGCAGTTTTCAGATTTTAAACGCCTTCCCACCCATGAGAGTAAGGTGGGTTTGTTAGATATGCTATATATGTGTCATCTGCAGTTGAAGGTTTTTAAAAGGAAGTTCATGAGCATGTGCTCAGGTCCTCACGTAATGGATGAAGATTTGGGTTTTTAAGCTTTCTTGTTGTCCCTCCCCACTCATTGAAAGCAGCGCCTGGTCTTTTACGCTTCCCAGTTATCCCTTTTTAGGGGAAGGAACCCTCAATCCCAGAATAAGTCATAATTGAGAGCTCAGAAGAAGTGGAGGTGTATGACAATATGGCTTCATAGAAATCACGTCACTCAATGCAATACTAATATGCTTGGAAGGAATTTACTTTCTATAAGAATAGCTGTGTCAGTGCCCGTAAGTACATCAATTGCAAAGAGTTGGTGGAGGCTTCCATATTGCATAACCAGACGCCCCACGCCCTCCACAGAAGGTTGCTTCATCTTGGCAATAAAACTACTTAAGGCGCACAAAAACGTTGGCCCACCCATGTTTTCAGTGGTGGTGCCCCTTTAGTACAAAAGGGGAAATGAGATGTAAGTCTTTGGGAGCATTCCTTGAAGCTTAATTAGGAAGAATTTTGAACCAAGAAGGGGTGTAATCCAGCAGCCATCTAATTCTCCACCCTGGGTGATTTAGCCCGTGTGATAGATGAGATGTGGGTGATGGCATATCCCTCTAAAATAATTACTCTTCTCCCACTGCTCACCACCCAGGAGTTGGTGCAGAAAATTAGTGTGTGTCAGGAGGTGGCGGTGGTCAGAAGCCATTGCCAAAACAGGATTTCATAGTATTTTTCCTGATAAAAGGTTTCCTCCACTTCTTCAAGTTCTGCTAGCCTAAGTAGATTAGTCACTAGTAAAAGTAAATAAATCAATTTACTTTCAGGATCAAAATCCTCATCTGCCATTCCCATCTATCGCTGGCAAAAGTGAGTTCATATGCAACAGGTACTTCCATGATAATTCCTTTAGATAAATAATGAGACCGCCTATAAGTGGGAAGGTCATGAATGCAACCTGCTGTTTGCTGGAAGAGCTTTCATCATTACACCAAGAGCAATCACCGTGGAAATTATTCCCATAAAGAAATTTGATACAAATCTGGCCAAGAAAGTTAGATCTTGATTGGTATCAGTAATAATTTAAGGTATCAATCTGCATAACTAAATCATGATGATATTCCTGGAAGTAACCCAACTATTTTATGTCCCCCAGTCAATGAGTTTATAAGACAGAGACCCCAACATGATCCTCTGTTGCTTTATTTTTCCCCAAATGTTCCACAGTTTTGAATAAAAACTTAAAAATCCGTTTTAATTTGTATAAGTAAGAAGCTCGCCAGGCATTTAGAAGCTACGATTTCCAATGATAGAATAAATTGGCTATTGCTCACAGTTGCCTTATTTTTCCTGTATTCTACAATATTGATGGCTTTACCAGATGTATACTGGTCGTTGCTTTGGGTGGCAACTCACTCAGAGGGCCACCACAATCTTATTATCAGAACGCTCCATGATAGGGAACCTCTTTTCCTATGCAAGGGCAGCCATCATTGAGATGATTTAAGCGGTGTTCAAACCACTAGTTTATAAATTTTTGCTTTTCAAGGAATGCCTTGATCTTGGCTTACCTAGTGAAGCCCACGCCATGGTCGCGGAAATGATGCTGTTTTTTTACAAAAATAACTCATCCCATTACTTACATTTGGGTGATGGTAAACGCCAATCTGGTGGATGAGTTTGACAGAGTGCCCAATAAACTCTCCCCTGAACAGCTCTTCCATGAGCTCCTAAAGGATTTGGCCACTTATGTTCTAACCCAATCTTGAAGGTTATGTTTCCAATGGGATCAGCCACCTTGCAGTGCCTTGTGCCTTTGCGACTATCTGCCCTTTCCACCATGGCACCCATTTTGTGACTCCCCAGGTCATAGTCCGCTCATCCTGACCACCTATTCTGGGACCACATTTAGATTAGCCACACTATCTGTCATTTATTCTACAGTATAAAACATTTGAAGTGCAAGTGGTTTTCTCTTGCTACTACAGCAGAATCCAAACCTCCAATTCTCCAGAGCCCCCTGCAACCACTAATGCAGAATTTTTAATTGAGGCTTAATTCTCCCTCCCTATCCTTCAAACGCTAAAGCAGCTCTGACTGTGCTAGCCAATATTAATCATCTAATAATATCTAGGAGAAATTTTCAGCTCAGGCACCAGTCAAATTACCTTGTCACTAGTTTGTGTATCAACTACTCCTGCCACCAACCAATCAGATCCTGTTGCTGCAACCAGTTAAGCCATAACCAAACAAATCAAATATCTTGAATGGGTGGATGACGCTGAGCAGCATTTTTTTATCAACCTCAAATTAGATTGGTTTAAATTTTTCAATATGCCTCCTAATCCCACTCACGAGTGCTGTTTCTATCCTCACAAGGGCTTCCCTGCATAAAAGTCCACACCATCAACTCTCTGTGAAAGTTGCCGCTGCCCTCATTAACACTATTATCTGCCAAGCTTTTCACGCGGCCAAAAACCACAAAAAAGCAGAATATATTAGCTTAATTAACCTTCCAACTTTTTTGGAGTAGCCAGAGACATGATTGATGAACTTAAATTTTCTGTGGGCCAATCATAAGCAACGCAGCCAATTTGTTTATTTTTAACTTCCCACTTGAAAGGAGAGTGTCTATAACTCTCCTATTCCCAGCGCGGCAGTGCTCAGTGCACAGGCCAACGCCAGGGAACTAGCTGTTAGAATAAAAATCTTTATTGCCCAGCAGAGGATGTTGGGGCAATAATAACTTAAGAAAAGAAATGCGATTAATAACCAGTCAAAAACGTTGCAGTGCACACAGATAAAAGGGGTAAACGACCCAGTTTGGAGTGGACCTGGGTTGAACCAACGGTGCACAAGGTGATAATCATATTGTGTTTAAAATGGCAAGTTTAATGGAGCGCGAGACCTCCTCAAAGGGTCTGCACACAGGATTGTTTAGAATAACATAAAAAATGGCAACATGGGGAATTTCATTTGGGAAAGTCAACCAACAAGGAATGTTGGTTGGGGAAAACACATTTAAGTATCGATGGGGGAAAATGGGGTTTACTGCAGTGGACCCAAGCACTGACCCACCAGTAGGGCAACGCTTCCATCCAAATTTGTTAAATAAGCCAAAACCAACTTAACTCAAGTTATTGATTGAAGTTGGATTTGACCCAAATGTGTTGTTTTGTAAATTAAACTGGTTTCAAAACCCCATTCCTTGACAAACCAAATGGAATCATTCACGTTAATTTGGTAGACCATCCATTTTAACGCTTGGGATGATGTGAGGGGCTGGGCCTTTGGCACCCCACTAGTACCAACCTGGGCATATTTTGCCCGTACCCAGTGTTGGTCTAGGGTATGCCTCAGGTCAGGGAGGGCTTGTAGCCTCATCTTCTGGGCCTCCTGGCACCCAGCCTTACCTTTTGGGTTGGTCCCCACTATGATGTCATGTTCACATGACACCACTACCCACAAATCTGATAAAAACTTAATAAATTTTTCATGAGAGCAAGAACTCTTAGAGTACGCTATAAACCAGAATTTCAACTATATTATGGTGCTGCATATATTATGAACCTTGATGAGCTTAACTTAATGTCTCCACCTTCTACCACATTCCTCCAATGCACTGCTCCCATTCTGTATGATCTTGCATGTGCCCTCAGGTCCGCGCTGAACAAAGATCTTCTGACTCTACTTCCTCATCTTATATGGTTCAGGGAAACGGGAGTTTAGGAGGTCATGGAAGAGACAGCAACAGGATTTCGGTGTAACAACAAGCACAAGTGACCAACAAAATGAAGCAACAACTAGACGCTCTGGGTTAAGCTTCCATATAAATTTGTGAGCAAAACGCACACCAAAATGGACACAACCATCATGGACAAGAGTCCCTGAGAACTGGGAAACGTGGCGTAAGTATCTGGGCGAAAAAGGACATAAGATGCAATGGAGTTGGCGGAATAGGCCTCAGAGTGAGAGGGGGGGGTTCACGTCCCAATAGAGGACCCAAACAAGAGCGGGAAATGGACTCCAGCAATCTCTGAACTTCTAATTGAGGTGTTCTTTTAAAGATGATCAGAAAACTATGGGGAAAACTTTAACAAAAATCCCAAGACTTTATTTAATTTATTTGAGTACTGAGAAAATCAAAGCCTTCCTAAGCTGGGGTCTTTAAACTAAAGGGAGTGTTTGAGATGATTACGCAGTAATTATAAACTGCCATTTGATTATCAAATTTGATCTGACCCGCAAAATTTACTGCTTTTAAGTGAAATTGAACTTTTTCAAATTCTTCCTAATTCTGTAACTTGATATCGCGTGATTTTCCAGCTTTTTGGGTCTATTTGTGCAAGTTTTTCGAACCAGATGAGCCATTTTCTCAGCCCTGGCAGGCAAAACCAGAACCAGTTTCCTGCCAATAACCTTAGAGAGGTAATCAGTGGCTTTTAGGGGTTCTGGCCCTGGTTCCAAGGACTTGTTTGACTTTGCTTTGGAGGGGCGTTAACTCCAAGAAATATGTCACTAGCTGTGAAATCACCCTCTGCTCTTGGATGGAGTTCTACATGCCATAGAAGACATTGGCCAAGGCAAAATTCTTATGGGGGTTAGGTAGCTTTATGGCAGCTAAGGAGGCTTGTGTGGCAGGGTATAAAATTTACTATGGTTGTTATTGGCAAGCAACCCAATAACCTTTTTACTGCACAGGTTCGATTTCCTTGTGCACTTCATCACATTGTATAGAATGAATTATTAATCAACAATAGTATGGAGAATATTATCCGTAGTTGAGTATGAAAAATTATTACAGCCCAACGCTCAGCCAGTATTTCAATTAAATACTCATAAGTTGTACTTGTAGGGATGTGTTCCCTATGCTTTTGTCCACCTGATCTTCGCTGAGATACCCCAGTGACAGTCTTCCTTGGTCCAACACACAGTCGGCAACTATCCCTGATTGTGGCTCTTTCTTCTCTAGACTCCCGCTTGGATCTTTACTCTTCTCTCTGAGAGTCTTCCAATTATTGCCCTCTGCAATAATATCCTTAAGACAAAACAACACAATAGAAGCTGATAGTTTAATTTTTATACCAAATGGATAATCTTACTGTAAACACTCTGTTTTTTATTATAGTAAATCCTAGGGAATATATTGTGGAATTTGGCTGTCTTACCCTCAGTTGACACCTCTTAAATAAAACGGCAGCTGTTTTCATTGAATCACCCATCCTTGTCTTATCAGCAATGGTCTTCCCCATCCTTGCTAGGATTCCATCAATGGACATTCTTAAGACCTCAAATGGAAAGAGTCACAAATGTGTCCCTTACGTTTTCCTCTCAATCCAAACAAACCAACCATATTTAGCTAGTGACCTGTTTATGTAATGGTACTTATTACCCTTTATGGCAGTTCACTCACCAACTAATCATTTCGCTAGTTGCAGGTGGCATCACTTGCCTCGCAACTTGCTATTCATTCCCAATTAGTTGTGATGAAACCTGACCGATCCCAATTGGTACACCTGATAGTTAATCACTATCAGATGCCCTTATTTCTTTGGCAACTCCGCCCAATGAGATCTAAGTATTCATCTGGATTTTTCCCTAATGGATATGACCAGGCGAATATCGCATAATCCCCCAAATGTAGTTACTCCAAAACTTGGGCCAATTAATTTCTGATTCACTTCGCCTTAGGGAATTTTCCCCTAGCAATACCAGGTAATCTAGTAGGCTGGGAATATGGGCAAAAATCTTAACACAACCTCCTCTTGCTATATTTACAGCAAGAAAAGGACCGGGGCATGAGAACATTACTTTGGACACTTGGTCAAATACTTCATTGGTTCAAGTGGAGTACATTTATCAATACTCAACGCTGCTTGGGATGACCTTTGGCATATGGTATTCTTCCTCTTCCTCCTTGCTACTGCCTCCTCAGAGCACGGTCCCCACAATCTACTGTCATTCCAGGATGATCAATTTACTTTGTGACGATATTAGTCCCAGGATCCAGTTTTCCCCCATCAGGGTATATGACCTGCTGTCATATTCAGGATTCTTGGTCCGTCTTCCTTGATTTCCTGATTTTTCACCTTATCCTAGACGGGAGACCCTTACTGTCAATGTTTTTATAACTTAATTAAGAATACAAACTTCTATTTGCCCTTATTATTCTGCTAATAACCTCTTAGCTCAAGTCATTTCTAATTATTACCTTAAAGCTTATCTCATTAATTTTAGATTAACTTCTCTATAATTGGAGCTTAATGGATTGTAGAGTGTATAATGTCAACTTCTATATAAGTCTGACATCACCCCTCTCATCCAGCTCACATGTTAAATTCTGAGTCATGATAACAATAGCTCCTGAATAGTTTGTATGATCCAGACCTCTTTCCCTTCCAGCAGATGAGTCAGGATTCTCAGCGAAACCTCTTTTATAGTCCTTCTAGGACTCAAATGCCTAGTCTGGTGCAAGCGGCTAGTCCTTCCTTCAAATTACTTGAAACAGTAACTAATCCGTCCAAAACCAGGAAGGCTTTTATTTCGAAAAACTCTCGGCCAATTCTTCCTATGCTGTCAATTTCAGAGTTGGACTTCAGTAAATCTCCTGGATTTGGCTCCTTTTGCTGATACTTCAAACATTGTTGTAGATGCTCCAGAGATTATGCCGGCTACTCTGGATCATTTATTTCTTGCTGGGTTGGACCTGCTCCCTGAGTTCTTCTTCTGACTTGACCAATTTTACAAACCTGCTATTCTGGTCTCTGAGCTCTCAATTGGTAACAGTATTCACTTTGAGCTCCCCTATGCTGAACTATGGGCCCAAGTCACCAAGGCTTTGACTCTAGCGCTGAATCCCTCTATAATTATGATACCCTTTCTGGATTGGGATACCACCGCTTATGCTCTTCACTTTGCTGGCCAAGTTCTTCAAAGTTGGTCCATGAAGCTTCCAGCCTCACCTTGGTTCCACTGTTCATTCAGCTTTAGCTTCCAAGAAGCCTGTAGTCGCTGCTTGCAGGATGCAATTTACACCCTGAACAACTATCTCTTCTCCAGCGCTTCCCATCGGTATCTTCTGCTGATGGCATTGATAGGGGGCATGAGTTGACAACCCCCATCAAGCATCCCTTCTTTGTTGCCAGCCCACATGTCCTTGTCCTTGATGAAGCCCATCGTTAGGCGCTCCGGACTAATCTTCTAACTCCAGTAATGTATTGGGATTACTTGGGGTTATTCGCCAATTGCCTCTTTTTATACTGTTGCTTTCCTCCCTGCTCCGGGGTTTTATGATTGACTTCCTCTGACATATCAATTTCCCTTCCCCTAGTTGCTTTCTCTCAGGGCTTGGCGTCCGCTCAAAGAATGTGGTTTCATGTAGGTCTCGCAATTGCTAAGATCTGATTGCATATCAATTTTGATGAGCTATTTATTCCTACCACAATCCATCCTCCCTCCCACAAGAGGCAAAATAGGCATAATCATCTCCATACCAAGGACAATCAATAAAATTATAAAAATATATTGGCTTTTTCTCTGTGCTGTTTATAATTTTTTCCCAATATCTTTTATCAGTTTTTTATCTTTATTCTTCTTTTTCCTATGGGACTTGACCTTGTTTTGGTTCGGCGGTCCATCTTCCCCCCAAACTGGATCCTAGGTACTTAAACCTGCCAGTTTTCTATGGTTCAGAGATCCTTTTTTCAGACTTAAGCATTTAAATTGGTTCAGAGGTCCTTTATTGGACTTGATCTAATCAGTAGTATATGACCAACTTAATGGTTCATTGGTCCTTCAGGAACTCTTTTATTTTTTTATCAATCCAATGCTTTAGATACTTAGCGTGGACTTGATTCACTACTCTTCCATCTAAGAGATTCTTGATGGAGTAATCATCAGTTGCCATCTTGGCGATTACTTTGAAGAGACCTGACCACAACGCATCTAGTTTGTTTCTTTGTACGAAACCATGAATATCACAATAGGCAACTCTTTCCCCTATCTGATACTCTTCTAAGGCTGGTCACTTCTTGTCATCCATCGATTTTGCTTGTATCCTTTTCTTCAAGGTTGTATTGAATGCTTGCAATTGCATACTAATCAGGATAAGCATCAGTCAGTTCAGGTATTGCTCAGTACTCATCCCTGACGTAGGTTCCACCACCATATATAAAATTGGCGGCAACGCGGCCTTTCTTCCATATAACAATTTAAATGGCATCTTTCCCATCGCCATATGATGACTAATATTATAGGTGAGCATCACCAAACTCAGGTAGGTTACCCACACAGAAGTTCTCCCTGTGACTAGATTCTCAGTGTCATGGCCAGCGTTTCATGGACCCATTCTACCAGTCCATTTGTCTCTGGCCGGTAAGGTATTGACACGACTCCTCATATCCCCATTATCTCATTTAATCTTGGAATCACATGAGACGTGAAGCTGTTCTCATTGTCACTAAGCAGGACCTGCGTACATCCATGCCAGTATACTACTTGATCCAGGATTAATCTAGCGGTACTGGTAGCATCTACTCTCATTAAGACCTTCATCTTGACTCATCTCATTAGATGGTCAAAGGCAACTATCTTATACTTGACTCCCCATATGCTCATCATCAGCGGTCCCATCACATCGATGGATAATGTGTGCCAGGCAGATCCAGGGTGGAACAGTCAGTATCCTGTTGTATTCTTATGTAGTTTGTGCAGTTGGCACTCCGCACAATAAGCCAAATAATCCGTGACATCGTAGTTGATGAATTCCCAGTAATAATACTGGCGAATATGGTCGGTTGTTTTTCTCAGGCCTCCATGCCCACCAACCTTATGAGCGGCTTGAATGATAGCTGCTCTTCCTGACAGTTTTGGTAATAAGAACCGCTTCCCATTGATCGTCTTGAATACTTGTCCATCCATAGTCTTGGTGTTTTCCATCACTTACTGAAGCGCACCTTGGATTTCTCAGGGCTCATCCCCAATTTTACCTTCGACCATTCTCTTGAATAACTTATCCGCCTGTGGGTATACCAACTGGACCATTGGCAACCGCGATAAGCCATCCACGTTCTGGTGAGAAGCCCCTGCTCAGTGGACAATCTCATAATGATAAGCCTGAAGCTTAAGTGCCCATCAGGCCAGACGTCCTTCTGGCTCTCTTAAATTTTGTAGCCAACGCAGTGAAGAGTGGTCCGTTACCACCTTAAAGTGCATTCCATGGACATACACCTGGAACTGCTTGCATGCATAATTGACCGCAAGGCATTCCCACTCAATCACGTCTAGTTCCTCTCAATGGCTGAGAGTGTCCAGCTCAAATACGCCACTGGATGTTCGTCCCAAGTTCTTCTACTTGGCTCAGTATGGCTCTGATCACCATCAATGAAGCATTGGTTTGAATGATAAACTCCTAATTGAAATTTGGATGTTTCAGAACTGGCGAAATTATCAAATACCAGCGTAACTCATTGATTGAGTCCTGGGCCTGTTCATTCCTCTACAAATCCTTTTTTCAGATTCATTAATAACTGAATATTAGCTCGTCTATTCAGGCGAAGTCCTAAATAAATCTTTTGTAGTATCTGACCATCCCAAGGAGCACTTGGATGTCTTATTTACTCTTCAGTACAGCCATACGGTCTATAGCTGCTATCTTCTGGGTTTGCGGCTGCAATCCACTTGAGTTTATTACGAATCTCAGGTATTCCAACTCTTTCTTAAATAAGTGTCACTTCCTTGGCTTGATCTTCAGGTTAGCCATGGACAGTCAATCAAATACTTCTATCAAGTGGTGTATGTGATCAGTAAAAATTCTACTGAACATGTTGATATAGTCCATATATACCAGGATGCATGACAACTTCAAGTCGTTCAATATCGCATCCATGGCCCTCTGAAACGTTACAGGCGCATTGCATAGACCTTGGGGCATCCTCGTCCGTTGGTATAGCCCCTGCGTGGTAATAATTGCGCATTTTTCCTGGTCTTCCTATGGCAAGTCGATCTGCCAATATCCTGAGATCCGATCCCTCTTGGAGAAATTCTTTGTTTCTCAAACGATCTAGCACATCATCGATCCTTATAGGGGATAAAAATCCTTCTTCATAATTTTATTCAGCCTTTGGTAGTCAATCACCACCAACTTGGATCCATCTTTCTTCTCCAAGATAACTATTGGACTCACTCAAGGACTTGACTATGGAACTAGAAGCCCATGTTTCACTAGTTTGCTGATTTCATTCTCCACTACAGCTTTGGCGGCTTTTGATCATCGGATCAGTCTCATCCTTATCATTAGATTTCCCCAGTGTTGACCTTATGGATCACATCTCATGTGCATCCCAGATTGTGGTAATCCTGAGTAAACACTTCCCAATATTTTTTTAATAGTTCAAGCACCTCTTCTTGCTGGCCTTCTGACAGATCAGCGAGCGCCTCTTAATCAACCAATAGGTGGATACTTTCTGCTACCCCAGTCAGTTTCCCATTTCATTGAGAGAATCAAAATCGTGAAATCTTCTCAATTTGGCTATCAGGATCAGTTGAAAAAATGTGATTTGATTCCTCTTGATCTTCATCAGCTTTTCACCCAAATTTGCTAGGAGAACTCAAATTTCTCCATGGACTGGCATTATTATCTCAGGAGCCACCCAAGGCTTCACTCTGGACTTCTTCCAGGGGCTTCCAACTTCCCCATACGACAGCTCAGGAATCCCCGATGTCAATCCCGTGTCAACTATCATCTGTGATCCAGTCGTTATGGTCCTCTCATATTTGATCCTTAGTGGTTTTCCCTGGTTCTTTAGGATTTCTGTCAGCACTTCACATCGCTTCCTACCAACTAATTGGTATCAAATTGGGACAATGTTATCATCATATATCATATTGATGAAGTTGTTTCTCCAATTAAATGGAGCTTCACCATCCTTTTGGTATACTAATGGTAACGTCTGACCCAAGAAGGTCAACATATTATCCTCAAAGTTACTTTTAACTCTGTTTTTCATAGAAACTCCATTCTGATCAGGATGTCATAGTTTTGGTTTGCCAAAACTATTGCTGGAACAGGTACCACCAATGACCCAAATTGTAGTGGCAGCACACTATATGCACCACAGAAAACGGTGGTGTTTAGCCCAGATGTCCCATATTCTTTCTTGTGTTCAAAGTCCGGCAAGATCTTCATCCTCTTTACTGGATTGTAAAAGACAATATTAATGGGTGCTCCGCTGTCAACGATTGCCCTCACCCTCACTTGATTCACTTGTATGTCTAAATATTTACACTCAGAGTATTGTAATATAGTGTACTGAGTGAATGGTGGCGTTATTATCCGAATTTAGGGTGTGAATAATTTGCGCCAATAAATCAGGAAAAAATTCCTTAATCACATTGAGGGGGATATACAGATTAGCCTCATCTAAACGGACATCAGATAACTCTTCAGGATTCTGGGTGGTTCAAATCTTGTCTGCCTGTTGTCAGGCTTATGGCTGGTCAACTTCCTTGATTATCTTGGAGTTGATTCTCTTTGCCCCAGCTCTGGTCACGTCATTCACATCCATATTGACCATTTGATACAGCTGTCCTGCTTGTAATCTATTAACAGATCGCTAATATAAATTTCTTCATTCATAATGTCAGGAGGAACAGGTTTCTCCGCAGCTCTAGACTGTTCCTTGTATAGGTTTGGGTCCTTTTCCCAAATCCTTGATGGCTGCTGTCTCCTTGGCCTGGACCATCTTAATCTGATCCTTCAGCTTTTTACAGTGTATGGCGAAATGTCCTTTCCTGCCACACTGATAGAAGACCTTCTCCTTCTTGTTAAACCGTCTGAGTTTTTTGGGCTTTTTTCCTAACACGGTTCAATTGGTAGCCTCCTTAGCTCCTTCATTTCCCTTCGTGGGATTCAGATTTCATACCACATTGGACTTGAAGCATCTATTTGGGGCATCAAATGCCACTCCCAAAATCTTCAAGTTATCTACCATTTTCAAGGTAGTTATATACATCGCAAACATAGAAGCCATCATACAATGAAAATCGCAATAGGGCTAAAGGCCACTTGCAAGGAGATTCTAGCATCAAAGTTGTCCAATACTTTCGCTCCAGACAGGATCTGTGGCTCCTGGTAAAACTAATCCGCGAAGCTTGCAAGAGACTCATCTCTATGGAACTGGATTCCCATAAATTCCTGCTTGCATTTTGATATACATGTCAGACTCTCAAACTCTTTCATGATGGCTGCCTTTGCCACGGCTTACGACCAGCTGTCCCTCTCTAGGTGAGGTAACATTAAGCTTTGACAGTTGGTGTCTAGGCAATTCATGACTGTCAATGCCTTTTGACAATCTCCGTAGCCATTCATGGTCATGTCAAACAGTCAGAAAAATGCTAGGCGTTATCTAATGGAACGTTGGCAATTTTGGCATTGGCCTAAATTTCTTCGAGTTATTTCTGGCTGATTCTTTCAGTTCAGCTACTCAGCTAACTTGCAGACTGACTTCAGGCGTCATCTCCAAAATGGCATTAAAAGTGGGTGGCATGTTCCTTGGGGTATTCATCTCCCCAAGTATCATGCAAGGACTTTCTTTTTTCAGCATCGCTTTCCATATCAGGCTCACAAGCACATCTTTGAGCTTTAAGTTCCTCCACTTTCCTGAATGATATTCAATATCTGCACCATAATTTCTTAAATTAATGCGATCTGTTTCTCACTCCTTTTTCAGGTATAGGACTTCTCGAACAAGGTCCCCTTCTTTCTTCTTCAATGAGTTTACTTTGCTGAGTAACTCATTCCTAAAGCTGGTACATTCTCTACTCCTTCCTCCACCTTGGTGACTAATTTTTCTAAGGCCGCGAACTCCTGATGGTCCACTGAGTTTAAGGCATTCTGGTTTACAGTGGCTATCTCAGTCCACAGTTTGCGTAGCTCTTCTTTGCATGACATTAATATAGATTCTTCACTCAACTACCCCTGTAGTGAGCCCCAACTTGTAAGTATTTGCTATGGTTGTTATTGGCAAGCAACACAGTAACCTTTTTACTGCACAGGTTCGATTTCCTTGTGCACTTCATCATGTTGTATAGAATGAATCATTAATCAACAATAGTATGGAGAATATTATCCGTAGTTGAGTATGAAAAATTATTACAGCCCAACGCTCAGCCAGTATTTCAATTAAATACTCATAAGTTGTACTTGTAGAGATGTGTTCCCTATGCTTTTGTCCACCTGATCTTCGCTGAGATACCCCAGTGACAGTCTTCCTTGGTCCAACACACAGTCGGCAACTATCCCTGATTGTGGCTCTTTCTTCTCTAGACTCCCGCTTGGATCTTTACTCTTCTCTCTGAGAGTCTTCCAATTATTGCCCTCTGCAATAATATCCTTAAGACAAAACAACACAATAGAAGCTGATAGTTTAATTTTTATACCAAATGGATAATCTTACTGTAAACACTCTGTTTTTTATTATAGTAAATCCTAGGGAATATATATAGTGGGGAATTTGGCTGTTTAACCCACAGGTTGACACCTCTTCAATGAATTGGCAGCTGTTGCCATTCTATCACCTATCCTTGTCTTGTCAGCAATGGTCTTCCCCTACTGGCTAGGATTCCATCATTGGACATCCTTGAGACCTCAAATAGAAAGAGTCATAAAAAGTGTCCCTTATGTTTTCCTCTCGATTCAAGAAAACCAACCATATTTAGCTAGTGACCCTCTTAGATATGGGACTTATTACCCTTTATGGAAGTTCACTTCACCAACTGATCAACTCGCTAGTTGCAGGTGGCATTACTCACCTCGCAACTCACTATTCATTCCTGATCAGTTGGTGATGAAACCCAACTGATCCCAATTGGTACATCTGATAGTTAATCAGAATCAGATGCCCCTATTTCTTCACAACTCCACCCGATGAGATCTTAAGTATTCATCTGGATTTTTCCCTAATGGATATGACCAGGAGAATATCCCAAAATCCCCTAAACATAGTTACTCTGAAACTTGGGTCAACCAATTTCCGATTCATTTCGCCATAGGGAGTTTTTCCTTAGTGATACCAGGTAATCTAGTAGCTGGGAATAGGTTAAAAATCCCAACACAGGGCCTGCAGCATCTGGGAATCTAGCGTGAAAGTCACGAATTAGGTCCTTGGCAATAGTCTTGTCTCAATAGGATACCCAGCTGTTCTCAGTCTCATCATAACCTTTCCAGGATGCCAAGTACTGCAGGCGGTGTTGGGATAGGCGAGAAGCAAGAACAGCATTGATCTCATATTGTGTTCCTCATCCACTATGACAGGATCAGTGAGAGATGGCATTGGACCATTGAAGGGGATAAGGAGGCACTTGTGAAGGGTGCTGAACAAATTTGATTGAGGTCAAGTAAGTCAACGTGATAAGTTGACTGGCTAACCTTCTTGAGGATCTTATAGGGTCAAACACGCTTATGATAAAGTTGCGGCAGGGTTGCTTCAGGTGGAGGTTCTTGTCATTGTCCATGACCAAGTCACCAACCTTATACTCAGGCCCTTCACGGCGCTTGCTGCCAATATATGCTTTGTAGATCCTCATTGCATCAACAAGATGATCCTTCATTGCCCAATGTATGCCTCTGAGCTCTTTAGCGCACTCATTAGGCAGCAACAACGGTGGACTTAATCCATGGACTTAGGTTGAAGCTGGGGTCGTAGCCATAGTTTGCAAAAAAGGGTGATGTGCCTGTAGAGGTATGGGTAAGTTATTTTTGCTAGATTGCGCTAGTGGGAGGTGAGAGGCCCAATTGTTCTGTTCAGCATTGGAATATTAGGCAAGAATTACTCAAAACTTTATATATCCTCTCCATCTGCCCATCTGACTGGGGGTGGAAGGCTATGAAGTGGCAGGGGCGGTTGCCTAGGATAAAAAGTAGGGCTTCCCAGAATTGAGCGGTGAATTTTGGTCCCCAATTGCTGATAATCACCTTGGGGAGACCATGTAAACAAAATTTGTGGTCTAAAAAGAGGCGTGCTGTCTCAACTGAAGTAATGGTAGTATTGCAGGGGATGAATTAGGCCATCTTTGTGAAACGGTCCACTACAACCATTACTGAATCATAGCCCTGGGACGAAGGGAGTTAAAGATATAATTGACAGACAATGATGTCCAAGGGCCCTCCGCTGCTTGGGGTGGAACAAGAAACCCAGCACTCTTCAGGAGGCTAGGCTATGACTGGTTACACATTAAGCAGGACTTAGTGAAAGTTGCCACATCTGTGTCAATACCCTTCCAAGTGTAGGAACGGCGGACTAACTCAATCTTCTTGTCCTCTCCAGGGTGGCCAGCAGTTGGAGTGTCATGAGCTTTGTGGATCACTTCATCATGCAGGGGTCAAGATGATAACCACCACTTGTCTTGATGGAGGATGATCCCATCTAATAAATGGTATCCTTTGTCTAGGAGTTCGCCAATTCTATGGCAGGCCTGCTTAATCTTAATGTAATCAACTGACAGAGGTTGGGACATCTACTATGGGCAGGGGTGTCAGCACCCCCTCCAAAGGTTCCATCATAAGCATAGTGGGGGCGGACAGTGGGCTCTTCTTCACCTGTTCCAGATTAAACAACACCTGGGTATTGTAGATGTCAACTAGTGCTGGGTCAGGGGCGAAGGCAGGGTTCTGGGATAGGGCATCTGGTAACAGGTTTTCGGTGCCCATGAGGCCATATTGGAAACTGTACACTGACAAGATTTCCAACCACTGGACTGGCGAGGAAATAGCTTCTGGAGGCGCGGTAGTACATTAACGCCTTGTGGTCAGTACATTCAGTAAAAGGCAGTTTGGACCATGCAAATTGTGGTGACAGTTTTGTAACGCCTCACCAATAGAAATAAGTTCCTTATCATATATTGCATAGTTGAGCTGCTCCAGGGTCATTTTCATAGAAAAGTAAGCAACAAGCCGTTCCACTCCATCCTCCCCCTTCTGCAATAGAGAAGCTCCTACCACCAAGTTGGAAGCATCAGTGGTGATAATAAATGGGTGGTTAGGTCTTCATGTACCAAAACCTGTCTGGACAAGAGTATGACTTGCTGACATGGAATGCA
This sequence comes from Massospora cicadina, assembly GCA_022478985.1. Taxonomy (NCBI): domain Eukaryota; kingdom Fungi; phylum Entomophthoromycota; class Entomophthoromycetes; order Entomophthorales; family Entomophthoraceae; genus Massospora; species Massospora cicadina. The sequence goes on along the minus strand of JAKSZP010009366.1, from coordinate 90,306 downwards.
GCGTTGCATTCTGTAATCCAACTGAAATTCTTCTTAGATTAAGTGGTGTCGAGAGGGGTGGCGACTTCTGAGAGCTGGGGGAAAATTCTTGAGAAAATTACACATCTCTGGAATCTGCGTAACTCGTGAGGGATGAGGGATTAGCCAATTGTGGATGGCCACTTTTTATCTGGGACGGTCTTGTGGCCATGGGAGAAGATAATGTTTTCTAAAAATTTAACCTTAAACTTGAATACTCTCACAGCTAATCTTAAAACTTTGCTCTTGAGAGTTAGACCTCACTCACCATATGATTTGATGCCACAACTTAGAGGTGACTCTTGCTCATCACTTGGTTTGATATGGAAACTTAATGTGTGGCAATGACTGTTTATGTTTAGTTTCTTTTAAGCTGGTTTCTAAGCTCTTTCCATATAATCTTACGAAGTGTAAAATGACACCCCTTCAAATGGAGTTAAGATTTTTTTTCTGAAATTATTCCACAAATACAGACCAAACTGCATTTATACATTAGTCTTACTTGACAGTCAAAGAATAAGGACTTCTAGAGTTTCAGTTATTTTATTCCTAAGAGCATGGAACGTAGTAATGAAATAAAATCAATTGAAGATAGTTTGATTTAACGTTACTTTACAAGGAAATTACTTCTATACACAGAGAGCTTGACAATATGTAGAATAATAACAGTTCTGATGATAGTAATGAAGTAAGAGGTGTAAGAAAGCGAAAGATCAGAATAATATAATGTGAATAGGAAAGAAATATTGATACTTCAGAAGACCCACAATTGGAGAGTTCTAGATGGATTAGTTGTAGATAATCTGAAGAAATACCCCCAAAAAACTGTTTATAGCTGGTGACTCTCCTGCAGACCGCAAGTACTCCCATATAAGAAAAAACCGTTAGATTATTCTAAACTATTTTTTATCAATGAACTCAAGAAATGAAATAGTTTTTGAAACAAATGATTATTCTAGAGAAAAGTTAAAAATAAAGGCACTATCACCATACCAAATTTGGCAGACTTTTCACAATGAGACTATCAAAGAAATGTGGGCATTTATTGGAGTCATAATAGTATATGAGGACAATGCCTTTGGCAAATTTACATGAGTACTGGTCATGAAATGATTACAGTTACATTTCTTTTTATTCAAAAAAGTTTACAAAAGATAGATTCAACCAGATTTTTTAGATGCTTCATCTAAAAACAATCCCAACACAAGATTCAGGTCCAATAACACGTTTACATTGTATAGTCTGCATCCTTGATTACATAAATTCTAAATTTTTGAAGTATTTCACCATGGGAGAAGAAAAATATTTGGATAAGTCCACTATCAATTAAAAGGTCAAATTTCCTTTTCACTCTCAACCTCAAGAAACCAACCAAATGGGGTATTAGAGTTTACACGATGGCAGACTCAATACTGGCTATAGCTGTGGTATTCTTCCTTATTATGAAATTTTGACAACGGAGAGATTGGTAAGACCCATCCTTCCAGTATCAACAGGAATACCGTTGCACCTTTAAACAATGCTGCTAAAACCTGGTGCTCTAGGACACCATATGTTCGCAATTAGTATTATACAAGTTTATTTTGGCGGAAGGATTATTCAAATTAAAAAATCACTTGACAGAAAAGATCTTAATAAATAGGAAGCATTTTCCAAATCAAATAAAAAGAAAAACTTTTAAACTTTTCTTTCTCGTTGCAATCACTTTTGCAACCTATTCAATTCAAGTCTGATATAGTTTGATAATCTCACAGAGGAGATTAGTCTGCGCCCATGTCAGGGAGCATTTGGGAAAGTAAGGTAAGAGGAGCAGGTGGAAGGCCCACGGCCTCAAACGTTTGAAAACGCCCCAGAGAAACAGGCAGAATAGACGAAAATTTTAAAAAACCGGCAGTCACTATTTCCCCAGAAATCCTCGCATGGCAAGCACAATGAAACCAGTACATCAACACGCCACAACCCAGCCACTTTTGTCAGTGGAATACGGAGTCCGCATTTTTTGGACATCCAACAAATGGATTTATGGGAAAAATTTTGTGGGGATGTGCACACTTTTTTCCCAACTGCAGTGTACGTCGCACCTCACTCCATGTCACATGGCTGGCTGGACCTCAGTTTCAAAAACAAGGAGGCAGCAGATGAAGCTGCTGTGGTGTGCATAGTGATTGACCTCCCTCAAAGGGCACTGGGTCATCGGAAAAAAACGCCACATATGGACAAAATCCAACCAAATTTTCCTCACGTTTGACTTTTTGCCCACTTCAGTCAAGCGTGCCATTCTGGAGCAGCACCTGAAAGATGGTCTCACCATATATGGCGAAGTAAAATCCTTCAAGATGCAACGCTTCATGCTGATGCCACACCTGTGCACAGGCAAAGCCATCACAGTTCTGACCCCGACTGAGGAGATTTTGAAGGACCTAACCAAGATCCCACACTCCACTTTTATTTATATCGCAGGGCATACCACCCACCTTTTCCAGGTGACCGTGGACAGCGCGCCCCCCATCTGCACCCACTGTGACTCATTCGGCCATAAGGCGCACACATGCCCCACCAAGGAGGGCGTCACATTCCAAGAGCACCCTCAGTGGCCATGGCCAGCGGAGAGGCACACTACAAACCAACCGCAAGCACCAAAGAGGCTTTCCCATGGGGAGCACAAGGCTGCTACCTACTGGTAAAGCCTATCTCCCCGCAAGAGTGGAAGAAGGCCAAGCAGGCCTGCAGGGCCGCGGCCAAAGAAGCGGCCAAAGCCACCACTGCTATCCCACACTCCCAACGCCAGGAGGACATTGAAACCTTCGCAGTGGAAGCAACTTGTGAATTCATCAACCAATCAGATTGAGAAGCCCATGCCAATTGGGCCACTCAATCTGAGGATCTGATGGGGGACTTGATCTCACCCAATTGATGCACCCAAGCTCCAGAGGAAACTGACTTGTGGCCCATCCCAACTGAAAATTTTTTTGACCTGCTCAATGGTGCACCAAACTTATCCGCACCGCAAAAAATTTGTTCAATTTTGGGGAAACAAAAAGCGAAGGCTAAAGCCAACGAAACTCTTTTCACAAAAAAGAACAAAGATCCTGATAGCATTGCTGCTAACACCTGCACTGCTGTGAAGGCCCGTGGGGATCTAGAGGAGGCTAGTGGGCCTGGGTGCCCACCCCCTCGCACCTAAGGTGCAATGGGGGAAACCTTCGCTTTAGGGATGTTGAATATTGCCAGACTCAAGGCCTCCCCATCCCGGGCTATGAAATTGAGTTTTTTTCAACAAAAATTACCAGTGGATATCCTGGCCATCCAAGAGTCCCACTGTCTGCAAAGTTCCGAGGAAGATTGGAAAACAATGCTCCTCCCATCCCTATCCTTTTGGTTAGAGCACTGTGGGGTGTTAATTTGGAAAAATAATTTTTCAAATTTTTATCATCAGAAACCTTCCTCAATGGCTGAGTCCTCGTTGTCACCTTCTCGTGGGCCGATGTGGTACACGCTATTGTCAACATCTATGCCCCAAATGGTGCATGAGAGCATCAGGAATTTTTCTTGTTGGTCAAATCCCTTCCAATACCCCCTGACCCTTTTGTAGTTGGCAACATGAACTGTTGGCTAAACACATCCACGGACTGTTGGCCTTCCTCATCCCACGCCCCCCAGGGTCACATAGAACTTCGCGTTCTAAAGGCCACCCTTGGGTTGCTAGATGTGCTGCTGCGGCAAGCTCTGCTGATTGAGTACATGATGCGCCCCCACATCCACAACAGCCAATCAAGGTCCATGTCCCGCATCGACCTTATCCTCACGCCAGCAAAATTTTGATCTCATATTTCCCACTTCCACATATCAAAAATCAATTTATCTGACCACCAGCTGGTCTTGATAACCTACCACTTACTTGTCACAGTGGCTAGGGATCCGCATTAGTGAAAAATCCACCCACCTGAACTCACGTTGCCAGGATTTTCCATTTGAGTGGAATCCGCGACTTTGGCAAAATCGTTTGTTGCACCGTTTTGTGTGGACCCCATTTCCACATGGGCAACTTTCAAAGATGATACCATCCGCCACTCTCGCAACTCTCCTCCAGATGCTCACAAGCCACATCAGCTGTCATTTCGCGCGCTCTGGCAGAGCTGGCACACCTGGAGTCCAATATCCCAGCTACAGGATACAGCTCTACATGGGGCCAGAAGTGGGCGGAGGCAGCCACCCACCTCAACGCGCTCAAAAGGCAAAACAAACATCGGGTTTGTGTTCAGTACAGAGCCAAACTCATCACAAAAGGCGACAAGTGCACCGCACATTTTTTTAAAAAAAATTTGCACCATGTCAGAGCGTGGCCTGCACACAGGTGCGAAGATCAGATGATTCCATTGCAGATATGCCAGCTGAAGTGGCAATCAAAACACAAAAGTAATACTCCAAGTTGTACTGATCTGATTCAATTCAGCCAGCCAAAGTGGCAGAATTTCTTGACCGAGCCCACATCTGCACCGTTTCCCAATACCCAGAAATAATGAATTTGATTACTCCAAACAAATTATGGACAGACATTTGCGGTGCACCAAACTGAAAATGCCCAGGCCCAGATGGCATTCCATATGAAATCTATAAAAAGTACTTCAAATATATATCCCCACTACTGTTGGCCTCACTTAACCAGAGGCTTTTGGAAACGCGTCTCCTACCAGGAGGTCAAGAGGCCTTCACCATCACACTCTTCAAGAAAGGGGACAAGCTAGACTTAGCCAACTGGCGCCCCATTTCTTTAACTAACTTGGATACAAAAATTTTAACCAAAATTATGGCTAACCGTTTAGGGATTGTAGCATCTGTCACCATCTCCCCAGAACAATTCGGTTTCATACCCAGAAGTTTGATTTGGGACAACGTGCACTCTGTGGATAATGCATGCCAGTCCACAGACTCTGGGGCACCTGCATTCTTGTACCAACAGAAGGCCTATGATAGAGTAAACTGGGAATACCTCAGGGCCTGCATCCATCAATTCCGCTTACCCCCTCGCTTCATCAACTGGTTGATGATGCTCACGGAATCTGCAACTATGGCAGTACGTGGCCAAGGCTTTCTAACGGAAGTAGTCCGCCCTCAAAGGGGCTTGCGACAAGGAGACCCCCTTAGCCCACTCTTATATAACTTCAGCCTTAAACCCACTACTTCAAAACGTGAATGCCCTCCTCACTGGGGTCCATTCACCAGGCCAAGCCCCAGTCAAGATGATGGCGTTTGCAGATGATTGTGTGGTCAGGGTGTCTAAAAATCAAGATGCACGCGCGCTTGAAGCTCTCATCCAGGAGTATTCCCGGGTAAGTAATGCTGCACTGAATGCTTCCAAAACTGAAATCATCCTCCTTGGCCGGTATCAAACCTGCTGGGCCCCAGCTACCAGTGCCCAGCCCAGCCTATCTGATCGCACACGTGCTCGCCTTCCCTGCTACCCCACACCGCCCCACTTGTGCTCCCCTTCGTTCCACGCCCTACCATAGGGCCTGTCCGCCATCTGGGCGTGTGGGTGGAGGCAGGCGGATATGCCTCAGCAGTAATGGAAAGTCATATTCTAGATAATGTGACAAAGCGCATCGCCTCCCTCAGAGCCCATTCTACTTCCCTTACTGGCAGGGTCGTTTTGGCCAACTTTATGCTCCTCTCCAAAGTCTGGTTTGGAGCCCACGCTATCGCCTTCTCCCCAGTTTTTTTCAAATCTATGTATGCCCTTCTGCAAGGGTGGCTTTGGTCAGGCCGCCCACCGCTAGTGCAGCTTAAAGTCATGTTTGGCCCTCGTCGTCATGGTGGCATGGGCCTGCTCAACTCTAAAGCCCATGCTGCCAAGATCCGGGGCACCTGGATTGCGGCTGTCACTGCCACTATGCCTGGCTCCCAACACTGGTCCCGCGCAGCCAGCTCCAACTTCTCCCGCGCCTTGGGCCTCAACAATCCATCGAGCCCCCACTCCCTGATGAAATACTTGGCTTCACACCCATCGGCCACAGGTCCTCACGGTACTAAAACCCACTACAAATGAATCCTCCTCTCCATGCGGAGCGCTGAGTGGAGAATTCATATTAGCGGACATTCAACTTGAAAAGGCCGCCCCTCACCCCAGTTCACACAAGAGATACAGGGAATACCCATCCATGATGGCGTGATCCCCACACGGCCCCATGTCCTATCCAGGGTGGACTACCTGGACATTATGGACATCCCTTACTCCATTGAGACCCAAAAAACTATCTGGAAATACGCACACCATCCTCTGTTGCAGCCTCAAATCCGTTCCCATGTGTGGCGCTGCCTGAGGTGGGTATACCGTACAGCTGAGCGCTCTAACGCTTTATACTCATCCTGCGTCGTGTGTGGCCAGTATGGAACGCTGTTCCACCGCCTGGAGAAGTGTCCTACCTCAAAGTGATATGGCGAGAAGTCCAACGTCTGCTTGTCCAGGATCAAACACATCCCTTCAGCCTGTCAAAAGATATGTTTGCTTTATCAATGACCTTCCCCCTTCCACCCTCCCTCCATGCTCTGGTGGTTGCAATAGCCATGTGGACTATCCACACGATTGTCTTGGATGCCATCGCAGGCTCCTCTCCCACCCTCCCAGAAGCTGTCCACAGATTCCGGTCTCATATGGTGGACCACTTTCAGGCGTGGATGTTTGGATACCTCCCACCACGTCGCTGACAGCTGGTCTCCTCCTGGTTCCCAGTTTGGTTTATCAATTCAGACCCTTTCCTCCACACGTGTTCAATTGTGGCTACGGCCCATTCACACGTTCCCTCCCCCTCCCCATAAGTGTCGTTCCCACTGATAACAAATGATAGCATCGCTTCTCTGGGGTGCCTTCCATGTTACTAAGTTTTGTCTCTTTTGGGTTGACATTCAGAAGTGTCCGTCCCCTGGTCGGCCTTCCTCGGAATAAATTCCATAAAAAAGCAAAACTTTTGCAAGAAATTGATAGTAGTATACTTCAAAAGAAATACATAAGTTTTAGCATGATAAGAAAAGAGATTTGTCACATGTTTGCCCAATTGGAATAATGCAGAATATCTCCTGTAAATTCTTTTTGAGAGTGGAGTTGAAGTTACCATTAAAAAGCCCAATGGTATAATAAGTTATATAAAACATATGGGCGGTGTCAATTGTGAGGATCAGTATGTCTCAACATGTCTGACAATTGCCCTTACAGCTGAAAATTAAGAATGGTTTAGGTCAAAGTCAGCCCAAAGAAGGGGAAATGTTGGCCTATTAAAATTTCCGGTGTTGTTAAAAAGTGATTCCAATTGTAATAAAACAATGCTAACCAAGATATTGGTTAAAAGACCCTGGCTGAGTCTTGGAGCAACCCCTTTGATTGGGGTAACTCAATTCAAAACCTGTATGGGCACTAACTGTAAAATCAAACAATTAGATTACACCACCACATGGTGTACTTTAGGGTAACCAGTGGAAGGTACTCCCCAACCATCACTAAGCTCTTCATAACACCTATTCAGGGGCCACCCCCTTATAGGCGTAGCGGAGGTCCCCCAAGGTGAAAGTAATTTCTCTAGCAGTGATTGGTTGTGGTACATCAAAACCTTGCTACATGGGTACATTTTACCCCAAAACCCCAACTTCCATTTTACCAAAATTAATTCACTTTCCCCAAGATCTGATAGGATCAAAACTATATTATCTAAATTGAAAGCATCAAAGCTATTCCAAACATATCCCCAAATTCCTCGCATCCCTCAAAATCAGTATAGTAACTGATTGTCTATATTGGGAAGGGGGTGTTTTTCCCAATTATTGTGCTTATAATAAATTGTAAAAAACCAAGTTTAATTTGAGCTTTATTTAAATTTAAAATTATTTACAAACTTTTTGGGGAACCAGCAGTTGTGGAGAACTACGAGCAAGAATTGGCTGGTTTCCTAAAAATTGGTGCTCACTACATGGGACTCCAGTATACCATCCAAAAAATGACTTCTATTTCGAATTAAGGCTAGGTATATTAGAGAAACAACTAGCCAGTGCTTTAGCTCGCCTCAGAAGGCTTAAGCAGCACTCTTCCCAAGGCCTTTGTGGGCCCTCCCCTATTATGGTTAAATCTCCATTTAAGGACAAGTTCACACCTGGTTAAGGCAGTATCACTTCCTTCCTATATGATTATGAATCTACGATTGGAGGAGCGACTGATCTTTAAAAATTAAGTTTATTCTTCCCTGCTCGAATTGGATGGCTCAACAAATCATAGTTCCTCAAATGGCCACACTTACCACCTAGTGGAGGTAAAACAAGCGTTGATTGACAAGTTTGGTTCCATGAAAAGTTTACAACGGTTAAAACAAGCCTTTAAGTGCCTTAGCCTACAAGTGGGAGAATCAAAACCTTCATTTGTTGAGCGATTCTACAGCTAAGCTTCTCTATTCTACTAGACAAAGTGCTTCCGCTAGATGATGCTATTGCTGCTATAGTGGCTAGCTTAGCGTTGTATCCCTCTTAGCCATGCATATCTCCTCAGTTAAACATATCTTTAAAATAGTACGGGATATTAAAGAGGCATTTCTAGCAATGGCTTTCTATGAACCTGAACCCCTGCAAAAAGCTCAAACGCGAAAATTAACTATGACCCCCCAGCGTCTTCCATGGCTGTCTCCCTATGGAGCCCAGCTTCTGCAGCAATGCAGCGACAAATTGCTCCTCCCCCATGTGAGGATAGCAAGGAAATATTGAAATTATGGGACAGCGCTCCCCTCTAGCTTCAAGTTCAAATGTTCAGCCGGTGAATTCAGCTATCACTTTGCTTTGGTTCTTATCTTGTTGAGCAGTCAACTAAGGTGAATAACGCATTAGCCCCCCTAAGCCGCTGCTTCAATCATATTCAGCCTCAACTTTGGCTGCATCTAGTTCAAAGCATGACATTATGGGGCAGCTTAAGCCAATCACTAATAAGGCAACCGTTAAGGCCATTACTCTTCCAAAGGCTCCCCCAAAAGTTGGTACAACCACAATGCTCCCTTCAAAAGTCAAAAGGGTAGATGTAACTTAATAAGTCATCCCCTGTGAGGAGATTAAGCTGGTTTCTCCGGCTTCAGTTAGTAACTCGTTAAGGGCATTGACAATCCCTCTGATGACGAGTCTAAGGAGGTGGTGAAGAGGCCAGCTATTATGTTCTGGGAGCCTCAATGGAAGTGCAGGTTCCAGATAGATTGAGGCCTGAACGGATTATTATGGCCATCTTACCATGATGAACTTCTCTTCAACAGTTGTTGAGGTTTTCTGAGGTGATTGCTACTGCTAGTGATGCTGACCAGCTTATTGGGACCGTGATCTGCTCCACTCAAAAGGCTCATACCCTTCAATCTCTAAAAAATAACTATCCTGCAATAGCTCAACGCCTTGCATCCACTCTCCATTTGAAGGAGATCCTCGCCCCCTACTTTTGGTACCACAAAAAAGGTAGAGGTTGTTATCAATAAAGTGCGCGTTCTAGCTGTCCTTGATGCTGGTGCACCAAGTAACGTGGTCTCATTGAAGCTCATTAATAAACTTAAGTTGGCGCCTGACCTGGATTATTCACAAGAGTATGATACTGCAGGACCAAATAATACGTGAGCTATTGGAGCCCAATTTTCTCTACCCTTACGAATTGGGAAGCTCCTGCTGGCTACTCTCGCTGTAGCGTTAACCAATAACGCTTACGACCTACTCATTGGCACACAATTCATTCTTGGGTATGACGGAATTATCAATATGAAACAGGAATTTCTCTCTCTTCTCAACTATGATGTTCCTCTAGTCTTTACAAATGATGAGCCTAAGAAAAAGGAATATATATGTGTAGTTGAGTATCCTTCTTCTGCCCTCACCCTATCATATACCACCTCAGGAAGAAACACTATAAAGCTGCGTGACTCTGTGGATGGTTCATAGGGCATTCCATTGTATGCATCCGAGGAGATAGTAGTCAAATTGGGTGAACAAAAGGTGATTGACACCAAAATTAATATGCAAATCCCCCGCAACTGCCTTCTGCACTTAACAAGAATTGATGGAATCAGTACTTTAGAGCCTCAGGTGCTTCCAGGTATCCTGGACCCTGCCTACAAGAGGTCTATCAATATTTTGCTGGGAATATCACTAACAATGACATGGTTGTAAAAGAGCACTATGAGATTGGAAAAGTCATGTTGCCCTCAATTGAGGATATCCATCAAGCCCATTGTATTTAGTCTATGCTAGCCATGGGACTACCCACTGACCAGACGATATGCGCTTTGCCCAACGTACATATTTCTGATGACCTAACTACTGATGAACTTAAAAAGTTCATTCCTTACTGGAGTTCTTATAGTGACATTTTTCCAAATCTGATACTGACTATGGGCATATGGAGGGCTGGTGCCATACACATTGATGTTGGTGCTGCCAAGCCTATTCAATCCAAGCCTTATTGGAAATCAAAAGTTGAAGAGCTCCAGATGAGGATGGAGATTAAACAATTACTGGAAGTTGGCCTGCTGGTGCCTTCTCAAAGTCTCTGGTCATCCCCTCTATTACTCATAAAAAAGAAGAATGGTGGACATCGAGTAGTTATGGATTACCACAAGCTAAATAATCTCATCAAGAAGGACAGCTGCCAATCCCTAGAATTGATGACGCACTGGCACAACTTTCTGGGTACAAGTTCTTTTCTGCCATGGACTTGAATAGCAGATACTGGATAATGGAAATCTCTCTGAAAGGCCAGGAAAAGTGTGCGCTCATCTTCAGCGAGGGTCTTTTTCAACCTACTTGACTACCACAAGGGTTGTGCAATGCGCACGGATCTTTCCAGCGAGCTATGGACCATATCTTGAAGGGCCTAAAGCTTAGTTGCATAATTGTATATCTAGACAATATTACCGTCTTCTCCTGAACTTTCAATGAACACCTTTATCATTTAAAGGAAAAGTTCCAACGCTTGCGGGCCTCTCATATTAAGCTGAAGCCCTCCAAATGTGCATTCTTCCAGAAGAAGTTGTATTTCATAGACCATGCCATCTCCTCAGATGGGATCTAGCCTCACAAAGATAAGGTCAAGGCGATATCCAAGATGCCTGCTCCTAAAACCCTCCGTGATATTCAGGTGTTTTTGAACATGATGGGGTACTACCATCAAATCATCCCGAAATTCGCTCAGCTCAGTGAGCCCCTTGTACGTCATAGAAAAACACCCCTTTCCATTTGGGAGATGAACAACAATCTGCTTTTGAAACATTAAAAAGATATTGCAGCAACAGCCTATCCTTCGACACCCTTATTATAGAAAATACTTTATGCTGTTCAGTGATGCTTCCAACTACGCGGTTAGAGCTATCTTGGCTCAACTGGAAGAGCATGGGGTTAATCACCATGTTTCATATCATAGCAAGATGCTCTCTAAGGATGAAAGAAAATATAGCATCACGGAGAAGGAATGCCTGGCTGGTTTGCTTGCTGTTAAATATTACCGCCCTTTCTTATATGGGACCTCAATTAAAGTGGTCACTGATCATGCTTCTATAAAGTGGTTACAAAATATAAAGGATCTCACTGGGCGGCTGGCACGCTGGGCTTTGAAGCTCCAGCACTATGATATGACCTTTGTACACTGAGCTGGGACAAGCCACATAAAAGTTGATGGATTGACTCGGCTGCCCATCCTTCATTTTAGAAAATAGTGAAGCAAAGCGGCTACATGATCTTCTAATGATACATGATGCCTGGGAGGATGAGGATGAACCAGTTCAGAAGATGCTAGCTCGCCATTCCCATAACACAGAGGTGGATAATAGCCATCTATATGAGAAAGTTGGGGTTAACTGGTTACCCTATTTTCGACCTCAAAGCGAGTACCTGTCATTATGGAATCTCATACCCTCCTAGGACATAGTGGAGTGCGGAAAGCCTATAAGTGAATAAAAGAACGCTACTATTGGGAGGGAATTATGGAGGCCACTGTCGAAGTCTTGGATGCCTGTTTAGCATGTAATAAGCAGTACACCTTCAAAAAAAGTATCAATATCAGCCTACCACCCCTCAACAGCATTTCCACACAATAAGTCTCGATTTGGTTGGCCCTATTCCCAAACTACAGGTGGAAATCGATTTACTAATTAAGATGATCACTTTACCAAATGAGTCAAGGCAGTGGCTATCCAAGCTCAGACGTCTAAAGCCACGGCCACTTTCCTCCACCAGTATATCTTTACCTGACACAGTTGCCCCAAGTTTTGCTCTTTGATAATGGTAAAAATTCACTTCCCAAGTGGTGAAGATTCTCGCAGCTTCAATGGGTACCCAACAGCTTTTTCTGCCTCTAAACTCTTCAACCAATGGTACTGTGGAAAGAGCAAATGGGACCCTGGTTTCTATATTACGTAAGATGGCTACTTCAGATCACATCCACTGGTATCTATACTTAGCAAACGCACTCATGGCATACCGCATCAGCTATCATCAGATCCTTAAAATGTCACCTTTCCAAGTATTGTATGGACGAGAACCTGGGGTACTAGATTTACTTGCAAAAATTATCTTCACTGATATGACTGATTACGAGAAAGCTATGAGGAAGTTAGCCCAGCATATCATACAGTTGCAATCAGAGGCAATGAACAACCTAGTAAAGACAGCCACAAAAGAGGGTCAAGCTGCAAATGAGCTCCGGGCCCCTCTTCCTTCCTTCCAGGTATCTGACTTGGTTCTTTACTATCATAATTGTTTCTCCCCCAAAAAAAGAAACTTGGGTCTATCTGGGATGGGCCATTCTCAATTACATATAAGTGAGGGGATGATTAGCCAATCAAAATCCCTCACTATTGGAGTTACCATACTTTGGGTACATAACGCTTTTTATGGCCTTATTCTCCTCCACCATTCTTGAGGGGGATGATGTCAGACAATTACCCTCACAGCTGAAAATTAAAAATGGTTTAGGTTAAATTCAGTTAAAAAGGGGAAATATCGGCCTTTTACAATTTTTGATGTCATTAAGAGCTATCCCAACTATAATAAAAAATGCTAACCAGTATATTGGACAAAAGACCCTGGCCAATTCTCAGTGGAACCCTGCTAATTGGGGTAACACCAGTTAAAAACCTGCACGGGCACTAACTGTAAAATTAAACGGTCAGATTTCTCCAATCATGTGATGGAACATGGGTAAACCAGTGTAAAACACACCCCTAACCATTACAAGTCCCTCAAAGCACCTACGCGGGGACCCCCTCTTTTATAGGCGTGGCAGAGGTCTCCCAAGGTTAAAATACTTTATCTAGTGGTGATTGGTTGTGGTACATTAAAACCTTGCTGCATGGGTACATTCTACCCCAAAACCCTAACTTCCATTTCAACTAAAATTAACTTACTTTTCCTAAGATCTGATATGATCAAAACCCATATTACCTATATTAGAAGCATCAAAGCAATTCCAAACCTATCCTCAACTTCCCCTCATCCCTCAAAATCAGAGTAAATATGATCATCAAATATTAGGAATGGGTGTTTTCCCACTTATCACACTCAAAATAAAATTTGTAATACCCAGAATTATTTGAGCTTTAAATTTATATTTAAAATTATTTACAAACTTTTGGGGAAACCAGCAGGCGTGAAGCACCAGCAAGCAAGAATCGGCTGGTTTTTTACACAATTTACTGTTTTTAAGAAAATTCTAGAAATGGTGGCACAAACTGTTTTTTGGGTTTATATTTGTTCAATAAATTAATATATTTTTATAGAACCAGTAAACAGCCAATAAGAGAACAGTTGCTTAAATACTTGTGGTATGTGAAAACCTTAGTTCACCAACTGACTGGAGATTTTCACCAGCCACGTGATCAAGATTCAACTTCAACCTCTGATTTAAAAGCATCCTCTTAAATGGAAAGCGCATAATAGTCTAACAGGAGTTAGGAAGGATTAAAAAGTCTTCTCTCAAAGAAATAACCCTTGAAAAAAAATCAAACATCATACTATTGTGATACTTTTCCAACAAACCAAGCATGTATCTTGGCAATTGTTATATAAAATCACAACAAGCAAAAATTACAGAGACTAATGTTTACAAGTTACTTTCATAAAGGTGTAAAGATACATAAGATGTTAAAATATACAAGTTTTATACATTAATTTGTATGTATAATAATTTTATGTTAGGAAAGAAATTCACCAAAAATGCTGCAAAATGTCTCAAGTTGCTAGTTCATCTGCACAAATAAACCTTGAGAAAAAAGAGTTTATGTAAGGTTCTCCTTTATAAGTATCTCCATGAAAGATACAAATTGGAAGGCGTAGATTCTGCATTCTGGAAGAGACCAGTATGTCGTCCATGTATGCAATTGCGCAGGTTCCCATGAGGTCTCCCAAGACAGCATCAATGTGTCTCTGAAAGAGGGAAGGGGCAAGCTTTCAGCCAAACGACATAACCCTGAAATGTAGATGTTTTTACAAGTGTAAAAAGCGGCCAACAACTCCTGGACTTCTTTAATGTGGATCTGGTTGAAAGCGTTAAGGCAGTCTAACTTGATGTACACCTCTGCCTCCTCCACATAGCGGGCAATCTGTTGCTCCAGAGGGAGCAGATGGGGGCAAGGCACTGTCATGTTGTTCAGATTGCCATAATCAACGCAGGGATGAAGTGAGCCATCAAACTTTTTAAAACAGGAGGGGGAGCAACCTGGTGAGGATTTCTTGAAGATTTGACCCTTAAAGCATGTCATCAACCCAAACGGCCAAGGAAGCCTCTTCCCTCAGGAACAGGATTAAATTGGAGAGGATACCTTGACGAGGTTCACGGTCAACTTAAACTCAAATATTAAGTTGGCGTGATCAGTGAGTGGGCGGGCCTTGTAGAGATCAAACACGTAAGCGTTTCCATGTATGTATTCAGGCATAATAAGTGTTGTAGTCGAGGCATCAGTCAGTTGAATATATGTTAGGTTCACCTTAAGAGGGGCCACACCTTCTAGAAAACGCTGTTGCACTATCATCCAGGCAAGAGAACGTAACTATGGCTCCTCCAGGAAATTTCGCGTGCATAGTAGAGTCCAGGAGGATAGTGTAGATGTCAACCGCGCCACCATCCAACCCTCAGAAAATGGGGTAAAGGAAGATTCTTTATCGAGGAGAAGCTCTCCACAAAGTACCCATCTCCTGAAACGAAGGGAAAAGGTTTTAGTACACAATAGCTCGGAATGGTTTGAGATGAACCACCCTTCAAAAACTAATTATCCCCTAGGGGTAGATGCTGGGCCTCCACCAGCTCTTGATGGATGAAGTTTTAGTAACGCTAGTGTCCACCAAAGTGAGCGCATGGAAATTATAAATAGTAAAAGGTAGCCATGAACAATAAGTAAACAGAGAAGGGTTTAATTTTCGTGGAGCCAAGGGATGACAGGATAGCTATAAGACCAGAAGGCATAGTATAAGTTAGAGTACCCCTTGCTGAATCTACAGCATATAACTTCACACTGCAGTGAGTACCCCACGGAATTTGAATGTTGTAGGGTAGCTTAATGCTCTATGTTCTGTTGGAGGGTGATCCTTATTGCATGAAGCTACTTTTCAGGACAGCTAAGCATTTTAAGTGTGGTCATCCACAAAGAGCTCCTTTTCAATCATTTTATCATGGATCTCTAGTCGTTTCTGGATGAATTCCACCATGAGAGGTGACTTTGAAATGATAGGGAAGAGTTTTTCAACTGGTCCAACTGGTATGACATGTTGGACAGGAGGCATAGGATCTAAAACGGCAACTGAGGGTCTGTAGCTAGAGTGAAATGAACGCTCTGAATCAAATGGGTTATACATATTAACCCCCTCTAAATTTGAGGTCAAACGCGTGGGGTAATCCGTGGATAATGACGGTGGAGGGTCAGTAGTGAGGAGAGTCCAACCTATAACGAAAATTTCAATCTCACCTTCCAGCGAGCTCACTACTGGTTCCAAGCGGTACTGGGAGAGTATGGAAGGGGGTATTCTATTGTTATGTTGGATGTGTCCATAACGGCCAGTGTCTCAGATGTATATGTCACCACGGGATCTGACAACTGCTGGTTCCCCACAGTGATGGAGTCGTCAAGTTCCTAATATTTAAAGATCCGTGGTGCAATTAAGCTTGGCAGCATAGAAGCTATTAGATAACTGAGACGAAAGGATGGAGCATGTCCATAATAAGGAGGGAGAAGACTTATCCCCAGCTAAGGGCAGCACCAGTATCATATAGGGACTTGCAGAGGAGGGCCATTTTCAACTGTCAAAGAAATTAATCTTTATTCTCTCTCATGAAACAGGCGCAAGTACTGAGCCATAGTGAGGTCTCCTTAGGAAAAGTGGACAAAGGTGTTATAGTCTCCTGGGAGCATGGGGAAACTCTCAGGGCTTGTCAAAAAGTTTCTAACGCTGGGAGAGATTCCAGGAGAGATTTATTATTCTCACCTGCTGAGAGTAACAATTGGTGAACTCCCTCTAAAATCTCACGGAGAAGCAGCTGGAAAAGGAGGACGTCTGCTATATTCTTGCCTTGAGACTTCTGGATAGCCCTAGCTGGACAACGTGTTGAAATTTTCTTTTTTAAATTTTGAATCACGTGAATAAGGACAGTGAGGCTGGTAGTGGCAGGTACTGCACACTATATGAACGTCTCGAGTGAGGGGAGCCTCACATCATCCTCAGCACACCCTTTGAAGAAGGTAACAATTAAGTCCAGAAGGGATACAAAAGTGCCAACCCAGTGCACCGCTTTAATAGGTGACAACTCTGAGAGGGTTGGGCTAACTCCAGCCACCCAATAGGAGAAGAAACTCACAAAAAAATTTAGAATTTTCTCAGATAATGTCAGGGGAATGGGAGCGCAGATAGTCGCGGAAGGGACATCACCAGGCCAAGGTGTAATAACAAGGCCAAGTGACACAACAAAATGAGGCAACGTCCCAGGCGCTTTATGCTATGCTTATATATAAATTTGGTGTGAAGAACGCAAACTAAACTGGAATCAACCATCAGAGACAAGAGTACCTGAGATATGAGTTATGTGGCATAAGTATTGGTGCAAAAAAACGGCAAAATAAGATGCAATGGAGGTGGCGGAATAGGCCATGGAGTTGGCGGGGGGTTCACGTCCCACTGGGGGACCCAAACAAGAGCGGTAAATGGACTCCAGCAATCGCTGAACTTCAAACAGAGGTATTCTTTTTAAAAAATAATCAGAAAAGTATGGTGAAAACTTTAACAAAGATCCCTAGACCTTATTAAATTTATTTGAGTACTGGGAAAAGCAAAGCCTTCCTCAGCTGGGGTCTTTAAACTAAAAGGAGTGTTTGAAATGATTGCCCAGTAATTACAAACTAGCATGCAATTATCAAAACTGATCTGGGCCGTAGAATTTACTGCTTTTAATTACGATTAAACTTTCTCAAGTTCGGCCTAATTCTGTAACTTCATAACGTGTGATTTTCCAGATTTTTGGGTTAATTTCCGCAAACTAATCACTTCAGATGAGCCATTTTCCTCGGCCCTGGCAGGCAAAGCCAGAACCCATTTCCTGTCAATAACCTTAGAGAGGTAATCAGTGACTTTTAGGGGTTCTGGCTTTGGCTCCAAGGGCTTGTTTGATTTTGCTTTAAAGGGCATTTAACATCAAGAAAAATGTCACTAGCTATGACAATATGGCCACTCTAACAAATGCTGTGGCGCACATTGGGAGTGTTTATAAAAGTTTATTTAGCGCTAAAGGTAAAACCGCATGGCTACCCTCAACTCAAATTGAGCCTACTAGTACTAAAAATGATTGATACTGAGGTCAAGCCAAAGCTCAGTAAAAGTTAGCAACGCATGAAGATTTATTTTTTCTGAATACCACCTTTATTAACTATTATTATTACTGTTATTGTTATATCACTATCCCTTTTTACTAATCAGTATTGTTTATTTTTGTAAGTTAGTGCCTTAGGATTTCAAGGATAATAATGCGGAACATTTTGTCATATTATTCTACCTCAATCAGTGTGGTTCCATTGCATTGAAGGTTTCAAGAAGTCTGAATTCTGGGAAGGAACTTAGTGCTGCATATTAGCTGATGATGGTTAACACACAAAACTGGCTTTAGATGGGAACCTCAGGAAAAATAATTTCCTTTGTAAATGGGAGGGGGAGTGGTTCCAGTGGCGTAATGGAAGCATGTTAAGTGCATCATCCCAACCCAATGAGGGAAGAGCAACACATAGATCCCCATCTTTCTTTTCAGAAATAGGGATCAAGTTACCAAAAATTCTCATAACTTTTTTATTATCTGCCCTTATGGCTAGGTTCCCAACACAACGTGAGAAAATATGACTAAAGTAAGCACAAGAAGCATCCATGGTTTAAGAAGTATCATCTTAAACATATAAATGAGGAGCATGATGCATTCTAAGAACGTTGAAGCTGGGAAATAATGAGGCCTTTAAAGTATCCTTAGTGGCAGCTAAGGCTTAAATTTATTCAGTTAAGTTATAAGTGGAAATGATCCCATAATAGGGAAAAACAATGAAAAAGCCTTGAGATTCCACTAAGAAAACCTTAAAGGAGCCAAAAAAAGCCTCCAATGCAATGGGCATCTTATCACAACTTGATGATTTTTTAGAAAAGGAGTAAAATTTGGAATGGCAGCAAAAATTGCACACCAACTAGCTTTATTGAGTGGCAGGAACATTCTAACACTCCTGATACCAGCTGGATTGTCAAGCGACTATTATTTATTAGGATGTCCAGAACCACGTGAGGCAAAACCTTGAACCAGTGTTGTTTGGGAAGACAGAAAAAGAAAACAAACCAGATACAACCAGAACCCTTAAATGATAGGGACTATCACAATAGTATAGTGTAAAGATCCCCAATAGTTGCTTAGATATTGGATGAACAACCAAGAATAACTTAAGTGGCTTTAGTTAGCCAAAGGCTCCAGCCATCAATAATTTGATTTCCCTTATTGAGGAAACAATTTAATAAGTGGCTTCAGATGCACCAAGAAAAAGCCAACTCTTAACAAAAGATTGTTAAAAACATAAAAAAATTAATAAAGAACCAAATTTGAAGTAAACTATTGTAAGAATTTGGTTAAATTATAAGAGCTTTTTACTCATTAAACAAAATTATTAAAATTGGATTGGATTAATAGATAAGTCTAATAAAATGAAATCCTCAGGAATGTATGACAAACCAAGTTTTTTATCACCATTATAAGTTGATTAAAATCATGTTGTTTTTTCATAAAAAGATTACTTTTTTATAGTGAGTTGTTAAGTTTTTCAAGCAGTTGCATCATGTCTCAACCTAAAATTATGGAACATTTAGCTCTATAATACTAATTCTAGAATGCGATAAACAATATAGGTTCCCAAATTAATGATCTTTGCTTCTAATTTTTAATGGTAAAACAGAATTTTTACTAATCTTTTACAATAAGAATATTTAGTAAGACTTGCTAAGCTACTAAGTAAAGCAATCTCACCTTGCCATGTAAATTTCGGCTTTATACAATTTGTCCAGGATTTTCATAAATAGACTACTTCTAATCAGTTTTTTTTGTAATTGAAGTCTGCTTTAAAAAAACGAAACAACTGTTATTAGACTGCTTGTTAGCTACTTTTGCCTTTAGCTTCTTTAAGTCATACAGATCTAGTGATTATGCTTACTATTACATCAGGTCTCTCAGTGGGAAAGTGGAACTAAAGTACATAATGCTATACAAGACTCTAACTAGTTAGTCAAGATACCATTTTAATAATTTTAAACTTACCTATACTAAAGGTTTTGGTTTGAGTAATTTCTCTTTATGAGCTCTAATCTCCTGTTGATGGTAGCTATCTTCCTAAGGCCTTAAAAGTTTTTAGTCAAATTTAACATATTAATCCTTGTAAAAGGTCTTATAATTAAATTTTCAAATAGTAAATACCATCATAATATATTGATTCATGATTTAACTACAGCCATATAATATCTCAAGGTTATTTTTAAAAAGACCTTAATATCATCACTAAGACAAAAAAGTCACGATTATGATAGAGTATACTTATTTTATGACTAATTTGTGTGTTGATGTGTTATAATAGCACTTTATGGTATACTTTATTGATGGATCAAGTTTAAAAGGCAGGTAGTAAAAACTTAAGAGCATTATATAAAGGCATTGAATGTTTATCATGTTTATTTGTATAGATAACTATGTTTTGTTTATGGAAGCTTTCAATTCATGAATAGCTTTGTTGCATGAGAAGTTATTTTGAGAGCAAATTTTTCAATTCTCATTGTGGATCCTTTTATTTAACTGAGGCAAGCTGACCAGGGGACAGGCATTACCGAAAGAAAGAAAGAAATGACATGAAACCTGAACAGGGTCAACTCCATCAAAGAAAGTTTTTCCACCTCCGGATTGGGACTCAAATTTTTCTGGTTACGTCATGGGTAAGGTTTTCGTGTTATTAGACCTGCTAACCGCCAATAGCTTCCTTTGGCTGGCACCCCAATTGATGTGCAAAGGGCGGGAATCAAACCCGCAACCTTCAGGTTGGTAGCCGTACACCCTTACCAACTCGCCTTCCCCCCCTCTCATTGTATATCTTCATAACTTTAAACTCTTTTCTTGAAGGCATAAATTACTTCCTTATTACTTGATTTGCATATGAGGACTGTCTATGCAAAAAAACCTTAGTTTTTATTATATATCATAAGTATATGATTTAGATGTTATTTCTCCATTAATTTATAGAAAATTTTTTTCTTGGTTTAGAAATAGCGCCTTGTTTGAGCACAAATCTGTAGATTTCTTAAATCTAATAGCATGCTTAAGCAAATTTAAAAACTCAACATATGTAATAGTATATGCAGTGATAAAAGAGCTTTAATTTTATTATATAAGTGACAAAAGATGACTTATAATAAGACAAATATAGTCCTTGCTTATTATTGTGTGGCCTACTAGAATAATTACTAGTAATTCCTTACTCAGGGAAGCAATCCAGCCTGAGGGCCAACAAAGGCTTGGTCAGGACCTGAAAACTCCCAGAAATGGTGAATTGGTTGACATAAGTTCAGCGTTACTGTTCTCTAGACTTTCACTGAGGTTAAAAGGTGGGCTAAAAGCTTAAGATTTTCAAAGAGGTCAAAAAATGTAAGTATGGACTAAATATAGACTACCTATTTTAAAATAAGTATCTAATATTTATAGGGTTTGTAGGGACATGGTGCCTCAAGGATCTTTGTGGTCCCATCCACTCAGGATCTTTTATGGCCTTCCAGATTGACTTCCTGGTTGGAACCCACATTGTACTTCATTGTTTCTGTGACTGGAGCATTGGAGTCTGCGCCTCTTGCAATTCAGGAAGTGGGGATGAAATATCTGAAGTTGTCTCCATCAAATTCTTAAATGCAAGCAAATTTCTGATTAAATTTGGGTTTAATGCCTTTAAGATAAAGCTCTATTTGAATAGGCTCAAGAGTCAATTAACTGAAGCTCAATTCAGAAGTAATAATTTTGATTCGTTTAAATTTGAATCCTGACAACTTCACCCTCAAAAACCTATCAAAGGGGGTATAGGGCTGAAGGAACTAGCCATGTACCCTATTAACCACAGTCCCTGGGTGACGTCAGAAATGGAGTACTCTGAATTCACCTTATGAATATATTTATAAGGTCCAAACCAAAGAACGTTGAGCTTATAATGTTGACCTCCAGGTCAATTGTGATAGAAGAGAACAAGGTCACCTAATTGGAAAGTTAGTAGTGAGGGCAATCTGATATTATATCTGGATGTCTCTCTTCCTGTAGTGGTTACAATGCCTTTTGTGGCTAGAGCTTAAAGTCAGACAATTTAGTTGGCTAAGGCCCTCATAGTTAACTCAGAGCTCAATCATGAAGGTCTGAA
This sequence comes from Massospora cicadina, assembly GCA_022478985.1. Taxonomy (NCBI): domain Eukaryota; kingdom Fungi; phylum Entomophthoromycota; class Entomophthoromycetes; order Entomophthorales; family Entomophthoraceae; genus Massospora; species Massospora cicadina. The sequence goes on along the minus strand of JAKSZP010009366.1, from coordinate 68,356 downwards.
GCGATGGCTGAACGCTAATTGGTAGCCAGGGAGCACGCTCATACAGGGCTTCAAATGGGGACATCTGGATGACTCGGTGGTAGCTTACCCTATAGGCAAGAAAAGCGCTGGGTAGGTAGTGGTTCGAGCGAGCAGGATCTTAGGAGGCTAATTACATAAAATAGAAGCAAGAGTTTCATTAGTGCGTTCTACCGCCCCATTAGTTGATGGGTGGTGAGGGGCGGCAAAACTCTGGTTAGTGTTGATAGCGAGGCAAGTTCTTTTACTGCCTGTAAGGTAAAGTCTAATCCGCTGTCTAAAAGTAAGGTTTGGGGGCACCCATGCTGGGTGAAAACAGATCGAACAAGAAAGATGGCTGTGGCTTTGGCAGCGGCAGCTGGGACTAAAATCACTAAAACACACTTGGTTAGATGGTCCACGGCAAGGATAATGTACTTATGGCAATTCAATCTAGTGGGAAGAATACCCCACCTATCCATGCTAACAACATAGAAGGGCCCTGTTGGGGCAACACCCAAGAGTTAAAATCAAGGATTGTCTCAGTCTGAATTTGGCAAGCAATACAAGCCTCCAAGGCCTCTTGGATGGTCTCTACCATTCATTCCCAGTAACATCTTGACTTCAGTCACTCGTGAGTCTTCTTAGCCGCCTTGTGTCCCACGGTAGAATGGCCCTCAAGAATTAAATCAATTCAGGAAGAAGAGTGGACATAAGGGATCCATTTTTATTGACCCTATTATATAGCAACCCGTCCTTAATTTGAGTGTCTTGGGTCATCCTTTGGAGCTCATCTTGGTCCTCAGGAGTTTCCAACTCCCATCTCTCAGGTCAACCTATCAAATCTCACAGCTGGTCCTTCTCAGGGGACAAAGCTGCTAGCACCGGCATCCTGGAGAGTCCATTGGTTTATGTTAAATCACACCCACATAATGGACAATAGTGAAATCATAGCTCTGCAGTTGTAAGGCCTATCTGGATAAACTGCCATCTGGGTCCTGCATTTTCTGGAGCTTCCGGAGCGAGAAGTGGTCAGTGATAATGGAGAGTGGGTACTATAGAGATAAGGCCAAAAACGTTTGATGGCTAGAAAGACAGTCAGTCACTCCCTCTTGATAACAATGTAGTTCTGTTCAGCTATACTCAGCGTCTTACTAAAATAGGCCACAGGTTGGTTGAACTGATTTCATCGTGCTGGGCTAGGATAGCCCTGACGGTGACATTGCTTGCAACCATAAACAACAAGAAGGATCGGTCTAACCGCAGGTGGACTAAAATGGGTTAAGTATATAGAGCAGTTCTCAAGGCATTAGAAAGCCTGTTCTTGTTCAGGCCGCCATAAAATGGCACAATCTTCTGTAGGAGGTAGAATAGTGGTTTAGGTAGGTTTGTGAACCGGGGGATGAACTGATGATATAGCCCACCATGCCTACGAACATTTGGATATCCCTTAAGCTTTAGGGGTGTGAAATTCTTTCTATGGCGTCAACTTTGTCCGGTATAGGTTGGATGTCATCCTTTGAAACTTTGTTTCCTAGAAACTCCAGTTCTGACTGGAAGAAAGAGTACTTCGAAGGTTTAATCTTTATAGAAGCCTTCCAAAGCCAATTAAAGACTTCCATGAGATGCTTGAAATACCTAAAAATGTTTCGTGAGAAAAAAGTAATGTCATCTATGTAGATAAGGATGCACAAAAACTTCAAGTCCTCAAGGTACTCGTCCATTGCGCGTTTGAAAGTGGCAGGGGCGTTAGGGATGCCCTAGGGAATTCTCATGGTCTTGAATAGTACCTTGTTAACTATAAGAGCTCACTTTGCTAGATATTCAGGGGAAAAGCTCAACTTGCCATTATCCGCTGGGTAGGTCCATGTAAGTAAAGTACTGCAATATGGTGAGCAGATGGATGGAATCATCAATTTGGGGCAGAGGATAACTGTCCTTCTTGCTGACGGAGTTGAGCTATGGTAGTCATTCACCACCCAGTAGCTACCATACTTCTTCCAAACCAGAAGAAGAGGAGAGCCCAAGGGCTGCGTGATGGTACTAAAAGTCTGGCGTCAATTAGTTGTCTGAGCTCCACCACCTGGGCCACTTTAACGTTGCTCTTTCAGGTCAGGTTTAGAAGGGGGAGCGTCCCAAGTCTCCACATAATGTAGGACCCCATTTGCTCTTCCAAAGTCGTATGTAGAGGCCAAAATAGGTCCAAATACTTCTATAACAACTCTTGAACCTTTTGTTGTTGGTCGTTTGATAGGTCCTTTCTTATAAATGTGTCACCAGGATCATTGATGGGGTGTTTCAAGACAAAGTCCCTTAGGCTCCTAAAACTTCAGACATTGTCAACAGCCTAATCTGGTAGGAGGCGAACATAGGCGGTGGGCCTGGTTGGACCTACAATTTTTGGTTTGTTGGTAAGGTTAGGAAGCAACAATGAATGGATCCGGCATAAGCTGAATCTAAAATTCACATGCTGGTTAGCACCTCCTTGGTGGACAGGTTGTCTAGGCCTCATATTTCCAGTAGGCATCCATAGGGGATATAAACTTAAACCAGGTTCAACAATGGCCTTAACTTTGGAGGTATTGTATTCGTCCTAGGAAATTAGATCAGCATGGCTTCTTGACCATCAACAGCAGGGGGCAATCAGACTTAAGAGCCCTTACTTGATTTTTGATCTGATAAATTCGGCCTTCACTCTCCAGTAAACAGGCTTGGGATTTGATTTGCATCTTAGAGTCACAAGAGGTTTCAAAGATCAAGGGAAAAGATCTAGAAGGAATAGAAATCCTTTATCATAATAGATTACAGCTTAGTAGTCTCGTAGGAACTGAGTCCTGTTAAGCGGGTCATAGCTAGGGTTATCTAGTGCAACATTAAAGGTGTTTACAGCGAGCTTTCCAACTGTACAAGTGGAGAGGAATAGGCCTCTATAGATCGCGTGTATAGTGGGTCAGCTGTCCATATTACATATAGTGGTGTAAATCTGGAACGAGCTTGATGCGCTTCATTAACTTGATTTATATGACTTTCATGGGGGAGCCACTTTTGACTATGGCAAGGACTGGGATCTTATGAATTCGAACTGTGACATGGGTAACCAGACTTCCAAACTGGGGCAGTAGCATGAAAAATGATGGGAGAGTCATTGGAAGAAGAGTAAGCAGTATAAATTTTTATTTATTTATGGATGCCAAAACTTCTTCTCTAGGTACAATAGCTCCAGGATCATTCAAGGTTATATAGGATCCTTGAGGCGTGGTAGGGATGTCAGCATGAAGCGCCTCATCCCTCATGATGACAGCCCTTTTCCCTCCTTGGCAAGTTGTTTCCGGCAGGTCTTGGCGCTATGTCTGAAATTCTTACAATAGGTGCATCAAGGTTGAGGATTCTTCTGGTTTTTGACCACATGTACTTGAGGATGAAAGAGGGACATGAAGTGGTAGCCTTAGAGTGTAGGGTCAAAGCAGGGATCTCATTAAGTGCTTCTTTGATTTCCTAGATACAAGTAAACCCATTCTTTTGTCTGATCATATGCATTTGAACCTCAGGGTAGGATCCCAATGTGGAGATGAGGGTGATGATACCATCATTCAAGGTGATGGAATTGGTATTGACTAAGGGTTGAGCTTGATCATAAAAACAGCTGGCAAACTCCATGAGGCTTTCTTCTTTATTCAAGAGGATAACCACAAATGCTTGTTTTTATGTTGTCCAGGGTTTGAATGCTTCCAAATTCTTGGATTAAGGCCATACGGACCTGTTCCCAGTTGTTGTACTCCTTCAGATGGCGGGTCAAGATCTCCCAGGAAGCTGTTGAGAAAGGAGTGGATATGTTTATCTTTTGCCAGTCAGTGGCCTCCTCAATGGAACTCTCAAATGCGTCCAGGACTGAGGCAATGATTTTCTGGTTAGTGGAGAACTTTTCTTTAAACTAGGTTTAAGTTAGTTACAAGAGGAGTGGAGAGGGTGTTAACACCAGGGATGTGTGACAGCTCAGAGATCTCAAACTCAGCATAGTTGTGGGAGGCCTTCTGGTCTAGCCGTCGCTCTAGGCCCTCAAGTTCATCTTGGATATCATCATAGTTTTGGTTGAGGGGAGGAAACGGAAGGCTTATTTGCAACCTTCTCCTTTAGGGATTAATTGTCACCGCCCTAAAGGCGAAGCTGGCTCTCAAGGGTGGACAACCGGGTTTTGAACCCTCAACAAGTTTTTTGATCTGAGAGATTTGACTATCAGTTAGCTTGGTGAAGGCGCTGAAGTTGTCCATTTTTTCTGACAGTGCCTTAATGGAGACCCAGAGTCGAGGGCGACTCCATCCATTCAGAGTTTGCACTTTTAAGCTACATTACAAATTTGATCAGGTTTGGCAGCCTTGGATGCTATCACATCCTTTCGCCAAGGGTCGTCAAGGCCTTTGAGAGTAGGTGCTGGGGGACCTGAGGGCCTTTGAGTTCACGTTGACCCTCTGGTCCTTTGGGTCCCTCACGCCCTTTGGGGCCTTCAGGCCCCATAGGCCCTTCAGGACCTTCACTCCCAGAGGTTTATTCACGAGAGTCCAGATCCCAATAGTGTTGTTTCAGGGTCCGCAGCAGATCCTTAACTTGGAGGAGGTGCTGATTTTAAGTTGCTCTATGAGTTGAATTTTCTGAAGCAGCTGGTCCATGAGATAGACAGAGATCCAGCTATCAACACTGCAATTTGGTCTCAGGCCTCATTGGTCAATTGTTGGTTATTGATAATGGCCTCAAAGTTGTTGTGGACAAAGGGAGGAGGCCTTGTTGTAGAAATTGACAATATGGGAGTCTAAGGCCTAGGTGAGACCCAGTCTTTGAAAGACTTCATGATGGTGCAACCCACCTAGTAGATAGGTGATGAATAGCCGGGGGACAAAGTTGTGAAGGTAGCGTTTGGGCCCCAGGGTAAGTTCTCCTGCTGGCATATGGTACAAGGCATAGAGTTCCGCATGGTAGAGGGCTCAGATGTAGCGCAGGAGCAGCAGGAGTGGGCACCCACAGGATAGATGCCAATTATTAATTTTTTGGAAAAATTGTAAATGTTCTCGTACTAAAGTTGGTACTGACTTCTATTAAGAGAGCAGTGAGAACTGGAATGTGGCCCAGAATTCTAAACTCTCAGGCTGTGTGGTTGGTACTTCATACAGCAAGGTACAAATCAATCAAGCAACGCTCTTTGACAGATCAGCATATTGATCTTCCTGACTGCTAATATTCTCCATTGTTCATTATAGACGTTTTCACTTAGAACAGCTTGGATCCCCCTGTAGTGAGCACTTCGTTTTGTCAGCGTTACAGTTCTCTAGACTGTCACTGAGGTTTAAAGTGTGTTCTCAATGTTGAAAATTTGCAATGAGGTCTAAAAACGTAAGGATGGACTATTTATAGACTACTTTATTTAAAAAATGTATCTAATAATAGGGTGCGTAGGGACACGGTGTCTCAAGGATCTTTGTGGTCCCATCCACTCAGGATCTTTCATGGCCTTCCAGATTGACTTCCTGGTTGGAACCCACATTGTACTTCATTGTTTTTGTGACTGGAGCAGTGGAGGCTGCGCCTCTTGCAATTCAGGAAGTGGGGATGAGATATGAAGTTGTCTCCATCAATTCTTAAATGCATGCAAATTTCTGATTGAATTTGGGTTTGGTGCCATTAAAATAAGGCTCCACTCAAATAGGCTTGATAGTAGCTTTACTGCAGCTCATTTGGAAGTAGGAATTTTGATTTATCTTTCATCTTGAATCCTGACAATAAGTGAGTTCCCTGAGGAGGCTGAACAACTTAATGTTCCATTAATTAATAGATCAGCATGTAAATTTTATTATCGTGAATGTTTTTCATTTACCATTTGTTTGATTAATAATCTAAAGATGATAAATAAAACGAGCAAATATTTTCACTTGACTTTATCAAAATAAAGGCTAAGAATATGGCGATGCCACCACTGATCCTGATGGCATTTTATGTACTTTCAGAATGTATTGTACAAACAGACAGGACAAACAAGTGGGCAACAGTAATCCATCAACAAAGCTACATGAAGGATACTACAGATAATTTGAAGGATTAGGAACATTGATATTGTTAGTCTCAACTACAAAGCAGCTGTAAAAAGAAGATTATCTTGTTAATGTATCCTGTATTTTTGTGTAAAATTTAATTTACTATCTTATCACTGGGAGTAGAATCCTTATCAAATCTTACTAGAAAATCCATATTTTCCATTCAGGTATAAAATTATCACATTATTATTCTATTTAGACAGATATTATTATGTAGTTTTAATGTTGTATATTACATATATTTATAAGATGAAAGAAGATTAGAGCTCAAGGGAAGAGTAAATAATAGAGTACACTATTCATTCAAGAGGAACTTAACTAACTATAATAAGCTTATATTAAAGGCGCTGGTGTAAAGAAGCACTCATTATATAGGAGATGTCTAAAAGGTCCATTATCTTAAAGAACATACAAGTGCATGCCTAATACTTGGCAGAAGATGCTAATGCACTTAGAGCCTAAATTATCTTTGCTAATAAAAAAGTTGACTTTGTAAGGAACATAAAAGTTTCAAAGTTTAATAAGTTTTTTGTTTTATAAAACAAAAGAGGTTAATTAAATTATTATTGGATTAACCAGTCCAGATATTAAAAATTTTATAAAAGATTATATAGATTTAAAATAAAATGTGTGTTAACAATGCGCAAGAACTCATGCATAAATTTGGAATTTTTTTGGAATTTTATAAGTATTAATTTTTTGCTTGTTTATTGGGTATACAAAATCTTAAGCAAAGTATGTTCCTTACAATCAACTTATATACTCCTTGATTTTGTTGATTAACACTAAACAGCCTTTTATTTTGTAAATCATGTGGTTCCAAAATATAATATATTTTTCCTTAAGATCATAAGAAAAACAGGCTTATATCAATCTTTTCTTTCTGCTTGAGTTCACTTTTGAGAAATTTAATTAAGTAATAAGTTTAAATTTACCACCGCCACCTGGCCACGCTCTTTCTACAATATGTCCTCAGATCAGCTGCCTTCTGCTCAAATATGGTGTAGTGGTACTCCACCACCTAGCGTTTTCCACCCTGTGGGAAAACGCGTTTGCACAGATCAAATAGCCTGCCATCTTCATCTGGCCGCTTTATCTCCCTATGGGAACTATCACTCCACCAGCCACGTATCCACCCTTCTCGCCCCCATCCTCTCGCCCTCCCTCAATCCACAATCCAAATTTGCCTCTGAGCTGACTACAGGCATTTTTTCTGTATGCCAACAAGGCAATTATCAAATTGGCCACCTCTGCATTTGCGCCAGCTGGCATTATCAATTTAAACCTTTTTAAGGGCTATTTTGATATTGGATTCCAGGCAAAGGAGGCCGCTGCAGCAGCAGCTTCTACTCCCCTTATTTTTAGAAATACTCCCATCCCTACTACCCAAACTCACCTGCCTACAGATACCAAGATAGTAATATCCTTTGCATCCCTCCCTTCCCACCTCTCACCCCAAGTTTTTTACAATCAGCTGATGGCAGGGCTTCTGGAATATGGCTCTCAGACCAACCTCATCTTCGCTGTTCCCTCCGGTGTGGAGCGCCTTGCTGCCCCTCATGCAACTGCCACCATTATCCCATACCACCTTGCCATATCCCACCAAATCCCCTCATGCTCATATTGCAGCAGCGCTTGAGCACTTTTTTTGGGCTCAGTTGGATAATGGTCACCAAATTTGTCCCCTCTGTTTTGGACTTAACTACTCCAAAAAATCCTGCCCCTGAGCCACTTCCTCTGATGCAGCTTCAGAGCCACATTCAGCGGGTTCTAAATGGGGTATTTTTCTGCCCCCTCCCACCCAACGTTCTCATTCAATGGGACAGAGTGGGAAACTGGCACCCACCAAATTAACCACCCACATTAACCCACCTAATACTACTCCCACCAATCAGAATCAGTCTTGGACAATATTCATTCCCAAGAAACCCATTCACCCATTACCACCCACCCAACTTCTAATGCAACTATTCTCATGAACCAGAATCCATGGGACCTATTAGCCAAGATTGAAGAATCAGGTAACATTATTATGAGTGAGCAAACTGGTCAATCTATCGCCCAGTTTGATTATGGTCAGGCCAAAATTTTCTTTCTGATTTTGATGATACCCCACCCACCAAACGTTTCACTCCTAAACCTAATGCCGTCCCCTACCAAAGTAACCACCAGCTTGCCTTAGCTTTGGTGGCCTCTCCTCAGTACCCAAACCTATGCTAATCAGTGGCCAAATCAGTGGCTCAATACCAACTAGGGCTACCTAAACTCTACTTCCCCCTGATTTCCTCGTATCTCCCTTCATCAATATCTCAAAATTATTTGATGATGCCAAAGCCACCATCATGCATGTCGCTAAACTAGCAGATTTTAACCCATCGGCTAAAATCACTTGCCATAGTATCTCTAATTTTCCCAACTCCCCAAAGCCGGCATTCAAGCTGAACTTCACTTAGCAGAATTTGTTGAAGCTGTCTACTGTGCTAATCTTGATGAGGAGGTGGATAACTCATACTACACTGCCATCCACCCACACTAAGCTGATTCCCCGTCGCCCTAGCTCTCCACTTTAGTCTGTCTCTAAACCAATATGACAAAGGTTTATAAACTCATCTGCAGACAAACGACTGACCCCCCTCACCCTCAGCCATGGTGTGTTAGCGGTTTCCATTCCCTACCTGGTTTGTTGTTTTTGTTTTGTCTTCCTGGTCATTCATTTGATTATGTTGTGATATTGTTATTTTGTTTTTGAGTTTTGGTACTGTTTGTCCCCTGGTTGGCATACCTCAAATAAATTTTAAAAATTTAAAAACAGGTTTATATCACGTCTAATTTTGATGCAACTATGTTACTTCATTTGCTAGTTCTAATTTCACTCTTGTTGTTGCATCCAATTTTTATAAAAATTTTAACATTAAACATCATCATATATAAAAATTAATCTGCAAAATGTCTTTTAAAATCCTTTTTAGTCTTCTTTTTACTCATTACATATTCTATCTAACACATATATTTTTTGCTATCTATGTGTTCTCACTGAGTAGATTAGACTTGGGAACAAGTGGTCTATTATGCACTTAGTTTACTTTTTCTAGGGTGCAGATATCCATAAATTAGTAATTTGAATAGATTGGCACCCTCTCTACTCGGCATAACTTTCTGAGCAATTTACTCAGTAAATTAAAAGCAAACTCTTAATCACACACCAAAGTCTTGCTCCAATGTCATTGAATCCTCCGCTGACTGTCCCAGCATGGGGAAGTGATAAAACTCCCCCCTCCATTTTCCATCTGACAGGAAAACACGCTCGGACTGACTTGTCTAGTCATTCCAAACCCTTGAAACGATTTGTTCCTCCCAAGGATCTGGATGCCCATCTCGCCTGAGCTCAAGTGGTGCCCCACTGCCCCCTGGTGCTCCCCCAAAAAACATGCATTTCAGCCTTAGGGTCAAATATGGGAAATTCTTCCCTATGATGACCAAGCCATTATCAAAATGGCTCAGGTGTTGATGACACCAGCCTGTTTTATTGACTTCTGCCCCTATAAGGGGTACTTTGATTTTGGCTTCCCCTGTGAAGCTGAAGCAGCCACTGCATCAACGGTGCTATTAATATCAATAATATTCCCTCTCAACAACTCAGACCAGGCTCCCAACGGACAGCACCTTGGTGGTCCAGTTCACAGGTTTGCCCACCCACCTCCCCCTGAAGTGCTCTACCACGAGCTGATGGAAGGTTTGGCAGCCTACGGCGCCAGCCCCATCTTACAATTTATGATCCCAAATGGGGCCACACGCCTCGCTGGGCCTCAGGCATATGCCATGATCACCCCTGAATTTACAAAAATTTCTTTGGCAATTCCACCTCGCGCCACCATCCCATCTACCCCCAACCATCCATTATGGGCCCGTGTTGAGGACAGATGGGCGATTTGTCCATCCTGTTTTGAGTTAAACTACTCGAAATGCAAATGCCCATACTCAGAAACTTCCGTCAACGCCAAAAGTTTTCCCAATGCCCACCAATCCACCACCCACCCTGCGCCAACTCTGACATAGGGTACAATCCTACCATCCCCTCCTCCAATGCCTGATGCTGCAGCTGCACCTGTAGCCACCAATCAGCATCCACCTTGCAACAGGGCCATACATGATTCTTCCACCAAGTGCAGGATTAAACCCCAGTTCAATTTCAGGCAAATTCCAGAAAACCAGCCAATCCACAAGTATACCCCAATTCCCCAATCCAATTCAACTAAAACCCATGGGAGTATTTAAATGTGTGTGTGTGTGTGTGTGTGTGTGTGTGTGTGTGTGTGTGTGTGTGTGTGTGTGTGTGTGTGTGTGTGTGTGTGTGTGTGTGTGTGTGTGTGTTGTGTGTGTGTGTGTGTGTGTGTGTGTGTGTGTGTGTGTGTGTGTGTGTGTGTGTGTGTGTGTGTGTGTGTGTGTGTGTGTGTGTGTGTGTGTGTGTGTGTGTGTGTGTGTGTGTGTGTGTGTGTGTGTGTGTGTGTGTGTGTGTGTGTGTGTGTGTGTGTGTGTGTGTGTGTGTGTGTGTGTGTGTGTGTGTGTGTGTGTGTGTGTGTGTGTGTGTGTGTGTGTGTGTGTGTGTGTGTGTGTGTGTGTGTGTGTGTGTGTGTGTGTGTGTGTGTGTGTGTGTGTGTGTGTGTGTGTGTTTAAATTGACTAATCAGGTAACGTTGTCAAAGAACTGTCGCTGCAAGTTGAGTGGCTCTGTAACGCAGAATGGGATGCAAAATTCCCACCTCAGAAATATTTCCCACAACCTAATGCCTAACCGTTCTACAAAGACCACCAGCTTGCAGTAGAAGCAGCCGCCACACCAGATTGCCGTCCACTCCACAAAGCTGCCGCCAAATCTGTGGCTGTGCTCGCAGGAGAAATTCCAATTCCCATTATCCCTAAAGATCTTACTGCACAAAGTAAGATCAACATTAAAATTTTACACAAAAACGTCACTGAAGCCATACAGAACGTGGTAACAGTAGCATGGAATCTGAAAGCAAAAATAACCTGAACCAACAATGCCATATTCGTTAAATTCCCAGACGCCCACCTTAAAGCTGAAGACGCTTTGGCCAAATACATAGTTGGCATTATGATGGCTAACAACTATTCAGAAGTTCCAGTCATCAATGATATCAAACCCCATACTGCCAATGCCCCCACACCCTTACTATCTGCCTTAACATGCACCCTACTCTGGGATGAGATGGATGCAGCTGAAGATGAGCCCCCTGATCCCCCCTCCCCATCCACCATGGAGGGATAGCAGTATTCGCTACCCATCTGGTTGGATATTTGTCAGGTATGATTCAATTGATCCATCCATTTTGGTCGTTTTGTTTAAATTGTTAATTTTTTATTATGATTTTAGTTTTAGTTCAGTAATGTCCGTCCCCTGGGCAGCTTACCTCGGTTAAATAAATGGATTGATTGGCACCACACTTTTTGTACAAGTTTCTATTGGCTGTTCTTGATATCCATAATATTAAAATTAGATGTATTTAAAATACTGTCAATGTTCTCTTGAGCTATAAAAGTTTCTTTTTGAATTTTATATCTAAAAATGGAATTGTGCATGATAAAAGTTATGGATTGTAAAGGATCACATGTGATAAGAAGTGTAAGTATGAGGGAAATGTGATGTTAATTCCATTGGGAACCACACTAAAATTTTCAAGAATCATTTTTAGTGGTATTTGAATTTAGAAGAGGACCAACTTAAATGATAATATTGATAATTGTATGCCTTATTTGAGACACTTGGTTTTAGTATAATGTCAAAAGAAATAATGGGCAAAATACTCTAATGAGCACTTTTTAGACAGAAAATTACTTAATATTGATTTAGTATTTTAGTAAAACCGCATATACAATGGAATCTCAACAGCTGTCTATTTAAAATATATTCTTATCTTTATAATTGTTGAAATTTAAACTAGAATATGGCACATTTGATTTCAACTTTTGTAATTTATTAACTAAACACAGTTGCAATATATTTGTCTAATTCTAAAGGGTTTTGACTTTTATTTCAATGAATTTTGGTGATTTGTGTTTTAATTACATTGAGACCATAGCCAACTAATTTTCTTAATTCAAACTAATTAAACTTTTTGTGATCAGTCTTGATTCAGCTGCTTGATTCAAAATTACCTCTTTTTGCCGTATGGCTGGTTTTAGTAGCCTTGGACTATATCACTAATACTTTTTAGTTTCCAATGCACAAGTAATTAAGGCCTAGGATGAATTAATAATTTAGGATTTTGTATTTGTTAGGACTTAAAAGTAACTAATGCCGGTGATAAAGCATACTAAGATTTAATAGGACTTGCCAGTGTATAATGCAAAGCATGGTCAATATATGGTTGGTGGTATCATTATTAAGTATTTTTGCAATTATGATGATTTTTAGTTCAGGCGTATGATGCCAATGACATTTGTAGTTATCTTACTAAGGTTTTTGCCTTAAAGAAGTGTTACATTTTTCCTACTCATAGATCTAATTATACCCCAGAGTAAAGTGAACAATAAAACATCATTTTCTATCAATGTGATATCTAAACGTGGGTGGTTGGTGACTGCTCGTCTTCTATAAAACCACACCACTCATTTCTAATAAAATAACTTTAAATACCTACTTTTAAATATTTTGAGTTAATCTGATCCTTAAAGTCTAATTGTAATGAAAAGGTTTAGAAGTAAAGACGCTGACTTAAACATCTAGGGAGTGGTTAGCACTACAACTTTAATAATTGTAGCTACAAGGAACCCTATTGTGGATTTACCTGACTGGCTAGTGGCAACTAGGGACTGAGTGAGACTAACTCTGACACACTGGGATCTATTATGACAGATGCTGAGCTATCTAAATCCAGATGACTCAAAAGGTGTTGAATCACACAGACTGAAATGGTTAGGTGGGTTAAAAGTTTTTGATATGGGCGCTAATGATGTAGTTAATTAAACAAGGGTGAAGTGGTTAGCTATACTGAGTTGGGGATTTGCTACTGTGAACCTATAGTGAAAGGTAGATGAGGTAAAAGAGTAAGGTCAGCAGTCTTCATACTGTTGCCCTGGCACACTAGCAGAGCTCCAAATGATGCAAATTGAAGTTTTCAAAAGAAATTATTCTTGTTAATTTTTGGATGGTATTGTTAGAATCTGTCAGGTTATTCTCACAGGGTGAACCCACTGAGCAACGGATGGACAATCTTGGGATTGTTGGTCCTTTGGACACACGTGAAAATATACTTGAAATAGGAGCAATTGCCCCAATTGATTCTTTATTTATTTTCTATAAGTACAGCTACTTTTCGCTGTCTCATCTTTCCTGTGTTAAAAACAACCTACCTCTCTCAATTGCCCATTTCATTTATATACATAGGCTTTAGGCGATACTGCTTCTCATGTCTTGGTTAATTCTATTCCGCTGATTCTCCTAAAGTTTGGCTTGTTATTCTCTAATCCTCTGTCACCCTAATTTTAGGCGATTTACTTCATACTTGTCAAACATCGCCTTATTGCCTTGCTTAGAGGTGATCCAATAATACCCCATTATATCCAATAAAGGCCTTTTATCCCAATATCGCCTCATCTCAAGGCAATTGAATGATCATAACTGATACTATGTTTGGCGGATTCCGCCCTTCTATCCCACAATTATCACCCAGTCATATCAAAATTGCGACAATACCCCCTCCTTGACTGGACTATAAAATCCTATTGTTTGTAATGTGGGAGGAACTTCACGTGTACTCAGTTAATGATCCAACCACTTGTAGGATCCTTGATGGTATACACGTCAGCTCCGTTTTCTCTATTATCTTGAACGGACCAATCCAAATGCTGGCCAGCTTGTGTTTCCACCCAAATCCATGTTGGTCGTGGAAGAGAACCATATCGCCTTCCAATAACGGTGCCAGCCCACTACAAAGTTCCTGATCAGCAGCCTGATTCCTGATCTTCTTAGCTAAGCTTAAGGAATATGCTTTGGTCTGCAATTTGATCAGAATGTTCGTGAGGTTAGTCAAATAGCGGTGGGGTTCCAGTCCACCAGTTCTTCTACACATGCATAAATTAACGCCGGAAGGGCTGGGTGTCAGCCGTATAGTAATTGGAAGGGACTCTTCCCCATAGCAGAATGGTAACTTATGTTATAAGCGAACATGGCTGTGGAAAGGAGAGCTCAAATAAGAAGGTCAATCTATTACTAATTTTTGTAGTTTGTTCACCAGAGTTTCATTCACCCGTTTGACCATTCCATTGGACTTGGGGCGGTATGGAGTTGACAGAACCCCACAGATTCACATGAGCTTATTCAGCTTGGGGAGGATGTGCGAGGTGAAGTTGGTTCTGTTATAATTGAGAATAAACTGAGGGTAGCTGTGCCACTGAATAATACATTCCATCACGAATTTGGCCACCATAACTGCCCTAAGTCTCTTACCTCCCTTGCTTCAACCCACTGGGTCAAGTTGATGACAGCCACAAGAATGTACTTACACCGGTTGGCTCCTGTTGGCAAGGGACCAATTACATCAAGGGAAACCGTATGCCATGCGAAATGTGGTTTCACTAAAAGATATGATCTTGTATGTCAGAATGGCTTCTCCACTTGGCACTGATGGCAACAGTATATAGTTTCAAGTACATCAAAACTCATGCTTTCCCAATAGTACTGGGGGCATAACAATCCATAGTCTTATGCACCCCACCATGGCCAACCGCCCTGTGCTCACTCATGATGATTCCAAGTCATGCTGAGGGCCACGGAAAATTCACTATAGAATCGCCAATTTGTTTGTATAGTTCTCCATTCCATTGGAAGGTTTTTAAGTGCATTTCATTTAACACTTTGATTACTTATGGCTGTTTGTCGTCATATTTTCTGCTGAGCATCTTATCATACATTACGTCACTGAGGTCTGCTGTTACCGCAATAGTTGATAATTAAGATAAACAGTCAGCGTTCTGATGTTTCGCTCCCAGCTGGTGGAGAATCTCAAAATCATAATCCTGTAACTTGAGAGCCCATCAAGCCAACCATCCTTCAGGTTCTTTGAGGTTCTGCAACCAGCGTAATGACATGTGATTTGTTACAGCTTTAATTTTACCCCATGTAGATGTACACTGAATTGTTTGTACGCGTAGATCACTGCTAAACACTCCCGCTCAGTAATAGTATAATTACACTCATGACAGTTCAGACTTTGACTACAGAATGCAGCAGGATGTTACTCTCCCTCATCTTCTTTCTGGGAAAGTACTGCCTCAACAGCTGAGGAGGATGCATCCATCTGAACAATAAACTCCCGGTTGAAGTTTTGATATCACAACACCAGTGTGCAGATCAACGCCATATGGAGTGTATCAAAAGTATATGATGACGTTCCATCCATTCGAATACAGCGTCTTTTTTTAACAACTCAATAAGCGGCCCCCAATACATCTAAAATTAGGGATAAAGCGCCGGTAGTAACTGACCATTCCCAAAAATACCTATATGTCAAGATTACTATAGGAAGTAGTCATTTTGCTGATGGCCTCCACCTTAGCCGGTTGTGGTTGCAGCCCTTCTGAGTTTACCATGAACCCCAGGTATTTCAGCTGATCTTTGAAGAAGTTACATTTTCAAGGATTAATTTTAATGTTCACCTCAGCCAGCTGGCGGAATACTGCTTTGAGGTGGGGTTGAGATGCTCCAAAAAGGTTCAAGAAAAAATGTTAATATCATTGAGTTATACTAGGACGCATGACAGTTTAAGGTCACCAAGAATAGTATACATGGCACGCTGAAATGTAGTGAGGTGTTGCCCAGTCCTTGCGGCATCCGTGTTGATTGAAAAAAGGCTTTTAAAAGTAATCACTGCACATTTTTCCTGTTCCACCAGGGGTAGCTCGATCTGCCAGTAACCTGATATCAAGTCCATCAAAGAAAAGTCACGTGCACCCCCTAATTGGTCCAGAGCGTCATTGATTCTGGGCAAGGGATACAAATCCTTTTTTGTAATACTGTTGAGCTTCTGGTAGTCTATTACTACACGGTTGGTGCCATCCTTCTTTTTTACAATTAGAACAGGCAAAGCCCATGGGCTTTTGGATGGTTTGAGCATCCCTTGTTCTAACAACTTGTCAATTCTCAAGAAACCACATCTTCCGCTGCCCAAGTACAGCGGATTGGCTGAGACCTTATAGGAGGATGATCACCAGTGTCTACTCAATGGACCACCCCCTGAGAACTCCCTAAATAGTGATCAGCAACAGCAAAAATCCCCTTAAATTTCTGAAATAAAGCTATTGCTTGGTCTTTTTGTTCATCTCCAATAATCCCATAAAATTACTCCGTGGTACCACCATTAGTACATTGGCTGATGTCTCCTCCGGTAGACCAAATTCATCTATGGATCTGAACTCATGAACCTTACAAACCTAATCTATGGGAATCAGATGTAGATACTCTATAGTTTGGTGGCGGCAGATTTGCATTGGTTTGCTCTGAAGGTTTGCTAACAAAACCTTAATCTCTCCATGTCCTGGAAGTATAATTCCTGGAGCCACGTGCAGCTCAAACCATGTTTGCTGATAGAGCCCAATTACTTCCCCATACAACCCACTTGGCACTTCCACTTTTAACTCAGTGTTTGCTAAGACTTGATGGCCAGAAGGGATAAATATGGGCCCTGCCGCTCAAAGAGGTATCCCTTGATATTCATATAATTGCTGGGGGAGGGCCAGATTTTGCGCTTTAGTCAATGGTAGCGAACAGGCCACACCTCATCACTATAGGCAAGGTTAATATGGCTCGTATGCACTGGATTCTTTGGTACTCCACTTTTTGTAAAGTAAATTGGGATCCGTTGACCCAGAATGGCGAGGGTCTCCTCCGTCATATCAATGACAGCTAAAAAATGGCGCAAGAAAGCGGTCCATATTAAAAGGTCATAGTTTGCATTTGGTAGCACAATCGCTGGAGCTAAAATACAATGGACCCAAAGCGCAGAAGTAGTGCACTATAAGCTCCCTCAGAGACAGTGCTTATAGCTCCAGCAGTTCTATAAACCATTCAATGGTCTACATCAGGTTTCAACATCAACTTTGCCATCAATTTAGTGGAAACTATATTGACTGGAGCACCAGTATCTATTATAGCGCAAACACTAGTTTTTACTACAAAAAGATCACAGTATGTACACTCAGAATAGGAATAATATTGTTTGTTTAATACATGAACATTTACGGGCTCTCTTTCCTCAAGAAAATTCATTATCCCCTCACCGACCTGGAGGTATTCTCTGAAAATGGCATTTACCAGAAGGGGTGATGCTCACTACTTTCAGAGTTGGTGCATCTGTGGCAGAATCAAGTTGGTCCGAGGAAGCTTGATCAAGCATTTGAAAGGCATAGGGCTCAGTTGTTTGAGGGACTCTTCTTCCACCACCGCCTTGGCTTGAGCTCAGGTTACAACGTTTACTCCTCCAACCAGCTGCTGGTATAAAATTTCATCATCATGCTGAGGGACTTTCGCAGGGTATACTACTATTGATTCAGGGACGTTTTGTGTGGGTATCATGGAGGTAGAGGGTCCCGTCCTTACTCCACTCCATCTTTTCCCTGATAGTATTGAACTTGGTGTATGTAGTTCACATGGCGGTTATGGCAGAATTTTCCAAATGACCAGGGCGACCATATTCATAGCAGTTAACCCCATAAAAGCCACGTCCTGGGTTATCATAAGCGGGTCCAGACAGGAAAGTTTGGGGTTGTTCTGTATAACCAGCCCCAGGTTGGTAAGCCATTTATTGACAGTTGGCATAGTTGGGCCCGAGTTGATAATTAGTTTGCTGACAGTTGTCATGGCCATCCCATTGACGCTGATTGAACTGTTAATTTATAAATTTGGCCGAGGATGAGGCGCAGAGTTATATTAAGGCTGAGGATTACTAATCAGAGCTGGAGGCGGATGATAGTATTATCCAGAATATGAGGGTGCAGTAGCAGTGCTAGTCTTACAATCCATATTTGGTGGCAAAAAGTTAGGGGATACCTGATGTAAAAACTGTACAATTTTAAGCGGAGGTACGTCATCATCCTGGTGTGTTGAAATAACATTAGAAAGTTCTTGATATGGCTTCACCATGGAGGACATGGCAGTGCACATGTCAGCTTCTGCTAAGTACCCAGCTCCAATCAGTACATGGGCTTCTGTTGTTAATCGATCAGCAAACTCTATAAGAGTCTCATTTTGAGGGAATCTGATTGTTAAGAATTCCGCTTTCCGCTGAGACATTTTTGAGTTCCCCTAAACAAGCAGAGTATGGTGTCTTTTACATCCTTATAGGTGACAGAACTACTTAGGAGGTAACAGATGACCTGATCGGTGCTTCCTACATCCAAGGCAGATATTAACAACTTATCCTTCTGTCTATCAGAGGCTCCATTTGCTGCAAACTCAAACCTTTTTAAAGAACTTATGAATGTTTCAATTGCAGTCAAATGGGGGTAATTTTTCGATACTAACTTCCTCATCTTGTTCATGGGGCTTCAGCTGTACTGAGGGACAGATCAAGACCCAAAAGCGGATTCTCAATGAGGAGTGGGATTAACGGAAGTTGGGATGTCCACCACTTCAGGGGTAGCATGACCTTCAGCCATAGGTGGTACCACCATTACTTGAGGGAGGTGTCATTACAACTCATATGTCTATCTGGTTCTACCATCTTGGGTGTAGTAGCTTTGACCAGCGTTGTATTCTCCCACATATGATGCCTCTTCTTGATAGTCATCATTGTCCCAACAAGAAGACGAGTTATATTGGTCAATCTTTGTTCTGCACACTGCAGCTGCTCGGCGGTATCATTCACTTATTCAGTGAGTTCTTTGTTTTGTAGTCCCAAGATTTGCATTTGGATATATGTACTATCAAGTTGGTGCATGGCAGCATTTCTTCCTTGAAGAAGTTCATCTTGGTTTTTTGAGCACCGCGTTCAAGGTAACTTTAAGTTACTCATATCCAGCTGGTGCAGTGTTCCGTGAAGACTCACCAATAACACAGCTTGGGTAAGGCATGGCTGGCGACTGTAGTTCCGGAGTGTTAGGTGGTTGATCAAAGGGCACCCTGTAGTGAGCACCACTGTTAATTTTGGAGAGTATTGTTAAAAGCTTTCAGGTTATTTGAACAGGGTGACCCACTGAGCAACGGATGGACAATGTTGGGATTGTTGGTCCTTTGGACACACATGAAAACATACTTAAAATGAGAGCTATTGCCCCAATTGATTCTTTATTTATTTTTTATAAGTACAGCTACTTTTCGCTGTCTCATCTTTCCTGTGTTAAAAACAACCTACCTCTCTCAATCGCCCATTTCATTTATATACATAGGCTTTAGGCGATACTGCTTCTCATGGCTTAATTTATTCTATTCCGCTGATTCTCCTAAAGTTTGGCTTGTTATTCTCTAATCCTCTGTCACCCTAATTTTAGGTGATCTACTTCATATTTGTCAAACATTGCCTTATCACCTTATTGCCTTACATAAAGGCGATCCAATAAAACCCATTATATCCAATAAAGAACCATTATCCCAATATTGCCTCATCTCGAGGCACTCAAGTAATCATTACTGATACTATGTTTGGCGGATTCCACCATGTTGTCCCACTATTATTGTCCAGTCATATCAAAATCGTGACAATTCTACTTTTAATCTTAATTTTAAAATTAAAACATATTAATGGATGCTAAAAAAGATACAATTAATTCTATGTTTTGACCTAAAGCTAAAACAAGTTTTTTGTAACCTTCTAACCTTTGTCAGTATTAGTCCATAAAGCATAGCATCCTTTGTTTTTAGTCTATTCGATTGACAATAGTGATTAGATAACACTAACACATACATAATGACAGTAATGAGAGACAAAAGAATTTGTATTGGGATTAAGGATAGTGGATATAAGCTACTATTATAATCAAAGTCAAAAGATATTCCAGAATGTAAAACTACGTTAAAAGAGAATAAATTTATTTTAATATTCATTAGAATTACTATATGAGACTTCATTCCATTTAATGTAATATAAATATCTTCTGTATTTGAAAAATTGTTGCAGTTCTTCATTTTACATTTATTCTCATATCACTCTCTAGTTTGAGAAGACTATTTATGATGTAATTAACTCTTTTTCTTATATATTCTACAATCAAATAGATTCCTTAACACTACCATTATCTGAATTTTCTTATTTTTTTTCTAAGTCTTCGTTTATCTTATACTGGATCTTTTTAAAATCATAAATCTAATATACATTATTGTCATGGTGCGTTTTAAACTGTATAAAATTTAATGTGAGCTCCTAAATAAAAACCTTTAATATAAGTACATCTTTAAATTTAATGTGTACTGTCAGACATTCTAGATTGGCTAATTTCTATTACATTAAATCTCCACTAAGAAATTATTCTCCTTACTCTCTTTAATTAGTAGTTTGCCTTGGGTCAATTCAAATAAATCATAACTAATTATTTTTGTTTAAAGCTCTTATTTGTGCATAAAATCTACACCTTACTTTAATATCAATTATATCAATGGCATTCTTTTCATGTAATTAGAAACTATATACCAGCTATGAAAATGTTTCTTAATTTTTATAATGATGCACCCATTGTAACTATATCTTTACAATCCTTTATCTAAAAATGGTGCAGGTGCATTGAATTCCAGAAACATAGGTTATAAACACACAAGGATACAAAGTACTGTTTGATGACACTAATATTTGTAATAATTTCACAAAAGGAACCTTATATTATAAATAAGTCTTAATAATAATAAAAAAGCACTTTGTACTATTAAGTACTGCCAGTTCCTAAATGAACTGGCCTAATAATCTTAGTCGCAGGCTTCTTTTAGAATACATAAAAAAGGTACCCTTCCAATTGGCAATTCTAATTAGATAAATCTTCTAATTACTAGAGTTTCTATTAGTTAAATTACTACTAACAAGAAATACTTAAAAGTAGCTTAATAGAGGCATAATATACATAATCTGTCGGTGAAGCAACTACCTATCTATTGGGGTATTTCCCTAATAGTAACAATAAGTTTATCACAACTAAGACACAGCGGATGGCTATAACATATAACTATATTTATTGCTGATTGTTTTAATATGGGAGAGGATCAGAGTAGTTATTTTTAGAATAATTTAATATATGATATGAAGAATAGGATTACAGGCCTTTGTAATCAATAAGTCAGGAATTGCATGTTGCACTTGCAGGGATTAGAAATCTGATCTTCCTTTGTAGTTACCAGACATTGAAGGCGCCAAGGTGAAGTTACCAATAGCAAATAAATACAGCTTTGACAACCTAACATAAAACCATGGGCCGCAGGGCATAATTATACTTAATATAATGAGCCTCCAGGCTTATATTGGCATAGCATATTAAGCAGGCCTTGTATCTACATATTAGATAGTATAAATAAAAAAAAGGTTATATGCATATGGTTAATCTATCAATTGTAATATTCCCCCCACTTGACCAAAAATCAAATAAAAAAATGAGTGAGGGAGTAGATTATGTAGTCTAATACCTAAAGCCATAGGGTCAAAACTTTGCTGGTACTTTTAGGGAACTTAATATGCATCAAATTAATAAGATAATCATTAGAAAATTTTTTCAAAGTGTAGGCATCAGTGTATTCATTTTTTATCTTGAAATCCCTTTACAAATGCGCTCAAGCTTGATTGTCCTGCCAAAGCCATGATTTAAATAATATCAGACCTTCCCCCTACAGCATTTGTTGCAATCCACTAACCTCATTATCACAGTTCTTGGCCCTAATTTTACAAGTCAGATTTTTAAGGATGCTTTGCTTTTTAGTTATATTAGAATATGCGTGAGTTTCTATAGATATTGATTAGACTCATTTTTCGTCATTTATGCTTTAGTATACAATTGAGGTAGAAACTGCTTTTCCCATAAAAGGTAACTGGAACGTTGAGTGCCCTCTTACCAAATTGATATGCATTATTATACATGAAAAGGGCGGAGGGCAAGAAGAATTTTCAACTAGACGCTTTGGCAGTAATTAACATCTGTAGGATTATAAATGATTATTTTTTATTCGCTCTATGGTGTCATCATACTCAGGGTGACAGGGTGTAGACAATATCTCATGTTTAGCTATCAAAAAATTAAGCTAGGAAAGATTTGAGATTAAAGTTGTTCCCATCATCTGTTAATACAATGTGTGGGCATCCTGTCAATATATAATGTTTTCTAATATATTTTAGCCATGGTCTCAGCACCTAAGTATTTGACCAGTTTATCCTCCACCTGCTTGGTGAGGTTATTAATTACCACCATAATATATTTGATTAGGCTATAACTATTGGGCAAATGGCCAGCAACGTCAATAGATACAGTGTTCTTAGGTGAAATTGGGATTAATTAATTGATATGAGTTGTCTTTACAGTAAGAGGCTTCATATTAACATTCTTTACAACATCTTGGTCTCATATTAAAATTGCGCTGTACTCAAATGTAGTGTTGCTTAAGTAGCACAAGCTTCTTTTTAAATGCTTAAACCCCCATTAACTTGTGGGCCCCAATAGTTATATTAGTTCGCTCTATTAGTCAGGGTATCAAAGCTTACTGTTTATCAATAATTTTATAATGATTCTAATTTTGACATTAGTATTATTCCTTAATTTTTCCAAGATACAAAGACTTTCAGTGGGTCCTTATATAACTTTAGATTATTAGTCAAAATAAGTTATCAACCACATCAGCTGATAAGGCCATGGTGGGCAGTTAAGGAACAATTGGTGTTTTGATGTTTTAAGCAGTGGTGAATTTTAAATTTATTATGAGGCACGCCAACCAGGGGACAGACATTACCAAAGCGCAGAAAGTGACAAAAAACTGAACTAACTAACCTCTCAGACCAAAAGAAAATGACCGTTCAAAGAACGGGAAAAAACATAACAATCAAGACACCATCCTACCAGGTGGGACAGCACCGAGGCGCTCACCTACCATGGCGGAAGGGGAGGGGGATTGGGGGGCTCATTCTCAGTCTCATTCTCCTCATCTGCGAGATCACGGGCCAAGGAGGAGAGCAAAGGGGTGGGGTGATCAGCAACATGGGGAGCGAGGTTGGTAACAAGCGGCTGCTTGAGAAATTGATTGTACAACAGTAAGTCGCCAATGTATTTGGAAATGGTGTCCTCCGCCTTAATTCAGAGGGCAGGGAGCTGGGACAGTGAAGCCATGGAGGCTTAAGTAACTCAAGATTTGGCCTGCGAGGTTATAACCACTCTCTGGATGGCATCCTTAGCGCGCCTGTGGGCAATTCTAATGGTCATTTTGTGGTTTATGGGTGTGGATGGCTTGAGGATAGGCGGTGGGATTTCCGTGGCTAGCGCTGCTACTGATGACTCAGTTAGTTCAAGGATAGTGTTTACTTCAGGGTGAATGGCTGCTGTGACAGCGAGCTGGTAGTCTGAGTGGAACTCCACGGCGTCCAGTTGGGGCATAATATCATTGAGTGACTGGTTTGGGATTCCAACTCTGGATATATTTGTCATATGTGGGGTGTGAGACCTCAATAAAATTACCCATCTCATCAGTTTCAGCCAATGAGGACCATGGGCTCAAGTCAAACTCAAAATTGGGGTCTAAAAATTGAAGTGGTGTGGCTGGTAATTGCAGAATAACGTGGGAACCCACATTATTCCAAGACAATTCCTGATTGGATGAGGTGCAAGTGGCACTGGCTTGAGGAAGGGGCTGATTAACTGCAGAAGGCACCGAGGTGGCAGCAGGCTTTGGGGGAGGGGGGTAGGATTGTATCTCATGTCAGAAAAGTAGTGGGGTGTGAGGCTAAGTGGGGGCCTTGCAACGACTGCGCTAGGTCAAAGGAAGTTGTGAGGGAGTGGCATTTGCGCTTTAAGTGATCTAACTCAAAGCAGGAAGGACAGATTGTCCTCCCGCCCTCTACATGGGCTATAATGGGTGGTCGGGGGCAGAGGGTATGATGGCGCAGGGTAGAAGCAACAAAGCAATTGTAAAATTTATTGGGCTGATTGTGGTAAGTGCCTGAGGCCCAGCTAGGCGAGCAGCCCCATTGGGGACCACAAACTGAATGATGGGGTTGGAGTCATACGCGGCCAATCCTTCTATTAACTCCCAATGGAGTACTGCATGGGGGAGGTGAGTGGACAATCCTGCGAATTGGACTACCATTGTTGTGTCAGTGGGGAGCCGGGTGCATGTAGTTGGAATGGGTGTGCCCTTGAAAACCAGGGGAACAGTAGCCACAGTGGCGGTATAGGCTTTGCAGGTGAAGCCAAGGTCAAAATACCCCTTAAAGGGGTGGAAGTCGATGAAGCCAGCTGGCTGCATCACCACCTGGGCCAGGTCAATAATTGCTTGTTCCTCATATGGGGACAATCTACCATACTCTTTCCAAAGGCCAAAATGGAGCTGGGAGCGGGGGAGAATGAGTGAGCTGTGAGGCACCACCTGGATTCGTGCCAGGTGGATGGCGAGATCCTTGGGTGGACTAAACTGACCCAAGGAATTATTGGGACTGGACAATCCAGACTGAGCGTGTTTTCCCGCCAGATGGAAAATGCTAGGCGGGGTTTCACCGCTTCCCCACACTGGAGCAGCTGGTGGTGAATCTGACGTCATTGGGGATTGAACAGCAGTGGTTGGGAATCAATCACTATTTTTTACTTACTTTTTGGTTTTTTCTAATAAAATCACTCAAAAGTGACTTTGTGCGGAAAAAAAATCTGTTCACTTTTTTATGCAGTGTGATGTTAAGTTTAAAAACATAGTCTTGCAATTGCAAAGTCCATTGGGATAGCAATTTTCCAAAATCTTCATATTCTTAAACACCAAATTGAGATATGTTTTATTTATTACTTTAAAATGCAACTCATTTGCATAAGCCCAAAATTGTTTACACCTATAGATAACTTTTAGGGTTTTAGCTCATTTATCATGTAATTCATTATGACATCTAATGCTCATCTACAATATACCACTTGGTGCTCAAGCTCCTTATTATTAACTTGTGATAACACTGCCCTGATGGCAGTGAGTGAGACATCCAATTGAACAATAAAAAGGATTATCAAAATTGGTGGTAATGAGTATGAGCGCTTTAGTGAAGCAAAGCCTCTACTTGTCGAAGGAAGTCTGACAATTCCCTGCCAACTCAAATTGTACTCCATTTTTAAGGGGTTGACATAGTGGTTCACCTATATTTCTAAGATCTCTACAATCAGTGGTAATAGATGAACATTCCAAGTAGCACTTGAACATCAATCTTGATAATCAGACACATCATACATTTAATGGCTTCAACTTTCACAAGCTAGGGCCATAAGCCATGCTTGTTAATAATGAAATCAAAAAATTTAAGCTGCTCTTAGAAAATGTTACACAAACAGTTTAATTTTAAGATCAGCCTTGATGAGGCAGCGTAAAACCTCCTTTAAGTAATGCAGATTTTCATTAACGTTCTAGAAAACTTTGACATCATCAATTTAAATCAAAACACAGGTGAACTTTATAATTCGCCTAATATAATGTACATAGACTTCTGGAGAGTTTCAGGGCAATGCACAGCCATTACAGTATCCTATCTGGTTTGCAATGGCCCTATGCTATAATCATGAGCATTTCTCCTGGTCATCTTTGGGACTCACAATCTTCCAATAGCCATAAATTAAATCCATGGCTGAAAAGGGGTGCACGCCGCCCAAGTAGTCATATGCATCATCAAGCTTTAGTAACTAACATAAGTTTTTTGGCACCCCTGGTGAGCTTCCTATAAACGATTGCTACCTTATTAGATCCACTTTTCTTCTTCATAATCAACACCAGGGAGGCCCAAGGTCCCTTTGAGGACAATTTTATCACTTGTTGCACCAGCTAAATAACTTCTTTGTTGACAACTTCATCTGCCACCTTTGAGTATAAAATAAGGCATTGGCGAATTTTGGCTGATTACATGTATCAATATGTTGCAACACATCATGTGCAGCCCCAAATCAAAGTCATCTTTAGCAAAAATAACTCTATACTTTGCAAAAAGGGCAAGCACTTGGCCCTTTTAATCCTCATTTAATTCCATAGAGGCATTCCTGAGTACTAGGGAACATATCAATTGGCCTTTATTTCCGTCAATCCCAAATTCATCCAGTGTACTAAAAACTTGGATACTTAGTAAATCTTAAAGTAGTAAAATGTGAACATAAGAAATTATAAGAAGTCGCCTAATCTTAGTAGAATAAGGATACAATGTAGCTTAAAGCAACTGGATTTCGTCTGGTCCTGAGTAAACCTGGAACGGTGACAGGTTCCAAGTTTGATTGGCAGATTGGGGAAAGTATCTTACCATATAATCACTGGGAAATTTGCAAAATAATTCCTGTTCCCACTAGTTTGATTTTCAACCATAATATCCAGGATTTAGTTTGCATGTAGCAGAATACTGTTAGATTTCAAAATTTGGTAGATAACCACCAGATGCAGACACAAATTGGTGATAACTGATGTTTACTATGACACTATTTGAATGTAAGATTAAAAATTCCCTAAAGAGAGTATTAGGGCATCATTTATATGATTGTGAGATAATTGAAAAAAATATCCTAGATTTTAAGGCGTTCTCAAAATCACCTTGACCCCATATGTTCTAATAGATGAGGTTCCAATAAGAAAGTTTTAATTTTTGATTTAATTAACAATGGTAAGAGTGGAAATGAATTGTGAGCAAAAAGCCCAGCGGCAATGCATTGTAGGATCCTTCAGAGGTTATTTGAAGCCCAGTGGTACCAAGGACTTTCCAATGATATGGCAAAAGCAAAGCCAAATTCCTTCAATGGTTAAGTAGACACAATATCAATTGTAGCCCCACTTTCTACAACAGCTCTAAATTGAGCTTGTTCTCTGTAATATTGATATAGGTACATTCAAAAAATAAATATTAAAGATTATATTGTATTGACATCCAAAGTGTCCACTTGACATGTATATATTTGAATACCTTCATATCTTTGATGTTTTGATTCCTTTAAGTCTTTAGTATGTAAGCCACATAGACCCCGCTCAACCTTAGGATCTCACCCTAGGGGACTGTGAGCTCTTGTTGTTCATAATTGTTGAATGTAAGGCTTTGATAGTTTCCTGCGACAACATGGCCTTGTATTATCTTATGTGAGCAGGTAGCCACTGCTACCATATAATCAGCTATAACTTCATAAAATTACGAAGGGGGTGTGCGTCATCATTTTATTTTTGTTCATTAGAAGGTCGTTCTGGAAAATTATTCTTATATAAGTTTTTTGAGAGGATGGAGCTGTAGAAAACTTAGTTCTACTCCGCCCTATCTTTCCCAAGTCTTACTCATTTGTGGGCTTTACAAAATGACCTGTAGATTTAGAACCTGAATAAGGAAATAATTTGCATGATGTCCAAGCTTTTACAAAGATGACAGGTGATCTGAATAGTAAAAGGCCTATTGGTTGAGGGCTGTTGAAAAAACTGGGAACTGGATTAGTCAATTGTTCCTGTAGTGAGCACCAAGTGGTAAATTTTTGTCATAGATTCTACCTTTTCAAATATTAACTCTTTTCAGCTCCCTTATTCAACTCCACTTGTGTAATTGTATATGTGTTGTTTGAATTTTTGATAATAAATTATATGGGCAATAATAGTATGAAGTCTACTACTATAGTTGAGCTTCTTTTAGCCAAGATGCTTATTAGGTCCAAAACCAACCTGGCGTTTTCCTGATCTAGAATGATATTCTAGAATATTTTTAGGGACTTCTTCCTCTTTGCTAGAGCTTAACCTCAGCTTAGGTCTTAGGCTTTCCCATCACTTCTGTAATATTTAATCTAGGATTAGGTTCAAATATTCTTCTTTATTCTCTTTATGCAAAGTTGTGGAGATATCAATAAGATAGACAAAGGATCTTTTATCCTTCCAAAACTCTAATCACATGAGCAAAAAGGTCTGACTCATAACACTTCATTGGTAAATATTTATATTAACTCAATCTATCTTATACCTACTTTATTATAAAAACCAAGGGATATTTATAAGGGAATAAGGCTCCCTACTCTCTGTTGGCGCCACATTTGTATATGGCAGCCATCGCCAATGAACTATACCTTCTAGGTTGCACAAAACAATAATCTTCCTTAACTGTATTAATCAGATTCTCCTGCCAACTCTCAATGTGACTCTTCTGAGTTAAATAGAAGGACGTGTCCCATAGTTTTTGATCAACTTTCATCAAATTAACCTTATGAGGAATTGTTAGATTTTTAACCAGGTGATATTCCTCACATATTAATATGATTAGTATAGTAATTAATCAAAGATGATTGCCAAACAGTTTGTCAATTTAGATTCGTTATTCAATAAGGATATCCTAATTTGTGCTCCCCATTTGGTTGGGGTGAGCTGTCTTGATCCGCAAGATCAAAAAAGTATCAGAAATCATCCCTGATAGGAAATTGGTGTTCTCAACACTTGTGACTGAGGCCGAGGATGTTGAGATAATTAATATTATCAATAATGATGTTGAATTGTTTAAATTCAACATCAAAAAGTACTAGGAAATGATCCTGATAGAGCTTTTAGCCAATTTGGCTTTAGTGACTTATGCTAAGGATGTTAAACTAATTTATACTAATCATTTATGCTCAGCAGGATTTTATCCTGGTGCCAAATCCAAGTAAAAATGATTGTCGGCTCCCTGGAAGAAAGTCAAATCTAATTTGGAGTACCCTCGACATAAGCCAAGGATGCCAAACCATTTAATATTGATTAAAAAAAGTTAAATTGCATTTCAACTTTGTAAGAGTATTGGGAACAATCTCTGACAGTATTTTGTTTGATTTGACACTGGAAACTTATGCTGAGGATGTCAATATATTTAATTAATTCAGATTATGACGAATAAAGGATTGACATAATCATGGACATTTGAGGATGATGAGTATTGCCAGTGAGAGTGCTGACAAATACTATACAGGGAGAATCACTTGTGAATGCTGATGATGCTGGCAATAAATGCCAATGATGTGGGCAGGCAAGAAATGCCTATAAAAAGTTTATCTTTCTCTTAATAAAAATATCTTTTAATCTCTTGATCATCAAATCAAATCTTCATTTTATTTAATTAATTGTGGATATCTACCTCTGCTAGTTTTAAAGTGGATGTAGTTCAGCTTGGCTGGTAAAGAAGGAACGGAAGATCCCCAGTTGTTAGGTGCTGAGTTAAAACACCTGGAGTGGTCAGCACAGCCAACTCCCAACCTTTAACTAGATGGAAACCCCACGAGAACTTGGGCAACTAAAAGCAACAATGAAGGACTGGAAGGATTGAAGGGAAGAAGCCCTGAGGGAGTCAATAGAGGCCAATGAACCACAATAGTTGGACATGTCCCAGGAGAGGACCTCTTAGCTATAATGTGTGGTCTTGCCTCAGAAGGAGAATTTGTTGGTTTGCTTATTTGGTGGGTTTCCCTGCAAATTTGTAGGAAAAGGTTGCCAATGATTGGAAAAAACAAGGGCCAGCAGTCTTTATACTGTTTGCCCTGGCACAATAATGGAGTCACCTATTATTGAGAATGAAAAATTACCAATAGGCAACAACCTGCTTAGGTAAGGGGACCCTTACCCGTAGATAGCAGGTTGTAATCCCTATAAAGGTAAACTTAAAAATTGCATTATCACAGGCAGCATTATACAACAAACAACTAATAAACCCCTTAGTTGATTGGCAGCTAGACTCTATCAACTTCTACAAGTTAATTAAGTTATCAATAGTAATATTGAAAACCTAATCACATGTTTATTGTCAGTGATACCCCCAACAGAAAATTAACAATCCTGAGGATCAAAACCTGCAAATTTCAAAAATAATTCAGTATGGATAATACTTTAAACAATAGTTATTACATATAATTGATAACTCCCACATCCTAATGGGATAAATCCCCTAGTGGACAAGCAAATGAATTATAATCCAAGAAGCTGGTAATGTGGGAATATTAAAATACTGACAGCTGCCAAGCTGATTAAACCTATTTTGGGGAGATGACCCTCTTATGTGGGTCGCAAGGCTCTTGCTGATTTTTGTTGGGCATCTCAAGAGTGCAGGAGCATTGATGGAGATAGATTGCCATATAGAAATATCATGATCCTCATTTAAACTTTTATTAACCCATGATACAACTCCTAGTAGTGCTCGCAGGAATGGGAAAGAGTGACCTGAGCATCAAGATCATTTTAACATTAGCCTCAGATAGTATCTGCGCCTCCAAATGTATATGTAAAGCAGATACTTTTACAGGTTCATGTTAGTTAAAGGCGATTTTGAAGATTAAGTTTTCTTTGTGGTCATACTTTATGCACCAATAAACTCCTTGATAAGAAGACCATTGGTAAGGGTAGTGTTATATGTGGCATCTACACAGGTTTACTGGGCAGAAAAATATAATACAAATCCTTCCTATTTGGCAACAGGAAGTGTGATCTGAGTCATAAAAGGTCCAGTTAAAAATTAACAATAAAAAACAATTAACTAGAAAATATAAGTAACATTAGTAAAAAAGGCTTTTTAAAACTGTTATCTTCATATTTATAAGTCGCTAGTGGTAATATAGTGCACACCTATCAGAAATCATTTTCATCAGTTGCCAAAGAATAACCTTATTTTATTCATTGACATGCAGCGTTTTTTTATGTAATGGTTTGAACTTTTATCAACATTATTTATAAATTGCAGAAATTTTGCCCACAAGTTTGTAAACAGAAGTTATCAGCACCCTGGCCTGATCTTTTTTTTTCTTTTCTTGTACTAACCTTAAGATGTCCATTAATTAATTGACATGTAGGCTGATTTGGAGCTTTCACCTTAAAACATATAACTTCAAAGCTTGTTTTTTAAACTGGAATCCATGCAATTAATAAAGTAAGAGATTAGAACATATTAGAAGAAACATAATCTTGTTAAAATCCCAACACATCCCTTAGCTTACCAATTTTTTTCAAACATTTTAATTATTTAGGACCTCTGGTTTTCAACAAGCTAGGATTTGTGGCACCCTTTGCCAGGTCAAAATAGCATTGACTAGTCGGCAGATAAGTCAATTGTACAGCCCCCTGTTTTAAATGTTATAAAAAAATAAAGCGGCATCTATTTCCAAAATTAAAGGCAAAACGAAAAAAGAAAATTGATGGCATCCATCACTAAACAATCAGACATTAATCCATCCTAGGTATGACTAACATTTTGATACAAGCAATGAAAAAATAAATATATGCAGGCCAAATCATCAAACTCAACTACTATCTACCTCACCTTGACCCTCATCCTGTGGATGCCCCAACCCTTTTCCTATCAGCATTAATCTGCTTTTTCAACGCTAATCCTGAGGATGAAGGTTTCTAACTGGCTGATCCCCCCTCCCCCTCTGCCATGGTGGGATAAGCGGCTTACTGCTTTGCCACCTTAAGATGTTCTTTAGTTACTTTTGTTTTTCCCTTTGCTCATTTTTGGCAGTTATACATGTTTTTGGCTGGTTTAGTTTTTGGAGTTTCTATTTTTGGTATTGTCTGTCCCCTGTCAGCTTGCCTCAGTTACTTAATAAATAGAAATTGACGAAAATTAAATAGGGTTGTTATTTTCTATTTACTATTTGATTACTTGTCTAAAGACCTTAAGAGCTTAGCATGCATTCTATCTACCTTTCTTCTATTGGAGAGGTCCACTGATAACACAGTCATCTAAATCCAACTTATTTATGACATTAAAAAGTCTAACCTAGGTCTTGTAAAGATTGATTTTTCGCCTAAAGTCATGAGTGTCACACTAGTTATTTTATTTTTCAATTTCAAAGGTCGTTAAAGCTGGGAGTTTTTAATCTACATATTTTTTAGCCTTAAATAGACACTTGATGGTGTTGACATAGGCTGAGGATTTTAACTTTATCAGTACCCTCATCAGTATTTTAAATATTGCATGGGGTTCATCACCTGACTTGGGCTAAATGCAGAATATAATATTAACATCAGACAAGCCTGTCATGAAGTTGTTCAGAGATTTTTTTACTTAAGGAATTTTGATAACTTATATTGTAGAAAAATGTTGCCAACGATAATTAGGATGCCCAACAGTAAGGTTTACTAGTTAAAGTTCCTTCTAGATAGTGGATATAGTATAAAATGCCATTTTCTATTCCAATAATTTCCATATGATAAGGCTCACCGGTACTCTTTCTATTCCCATCATACCATCCAACTTTAAATTATGTGCTTTGAAAGGTTTCTTTCATTATCTGATAAAATAACTTAAGGGCAACCATTTCAAGGTATCAGCTGATCTTATATAAACTCAGTATTTCTGACATCCAATTTCTCTAAACCCGCTTCTCTTACCATATGTATCCAGATAACCAATAGCCTAATAATTTAATTAAGCTTTAGAGCTTATAGTCAAGGGTCCTATTACATTAATGGAAATAGTGTGCCAAGCCAACGCGTGCTTCAATAGTCAAAAAGCGGTTTACTTTTTATAGGTTTGTGTGTCTGGCACATTGCTCAATAATCAATAGTATCAATGGCATCAAAAATAGTGGTTCCAAATGTATTACTGAAAGACTTTCTCCAATGTCTGAGAGTTTTATAAAGCCCTGAAGGATCCTAGTGCAGGCTAACTTTTCGTGAAGAAGGCCTGGGTACTGCCCCAACCACACTAAGGCTGCGTGAATCTAAGTACCTCCAAATGTGGGACTGACCATGATTTGGGTGTATCTCACACTACCCCAAAACTTACATACTCCCGCCCTGTTTAAGTACTGGGAAGACCGTCTGCTCAGCCAAGACAGGCTATATGGTTCTCATCCCCTTGCGGGAGACCAGACCCAAGGACCCTCAGGTTTAAGGCCCCTGATGGGGGGAGAAGCTGAAGCTCTTCCCTTTGTCACCACCTTTTTTAGTGGAGTTGTGAACTCAGGCCTCTTTTAGTTCAGGAAGCCTTGGAGTCTTTCTAGATCAAATGAAACTTTCTTGCATGATCACTTTCGCCACCAGCCAGCTCATGCTGACCATACTGACAGCTATCCAAGCTTCATGCCAACTTAAAACCGTGGCTTTTATTGTAGGCAGGTTCACTAAAGCGCAGCCAACAAAGATTTCTTCTCCATTGTCCTGGGGTCTGCAACTGCACAACCACAGCTCATGAGAAGACCTTTTGACAGGTGCCATGCCCAACTTGTACTCCCCCTTCCTGCCCATATTCTCCCCTAAGTGATTGGTAGACACCTACGATAACAGGTCGTCACAGTCATTGATACTATCCCAAACTTCTTTCTGGCCACTACAGGCCCTACCAATGTGCCTTTTTAGGTTCTGGTGTTAGCTAATCACCCATGTTTCCATGTACTTTCCCCAGTTGCGCCATGAGGAGCCCCCAGCTCACCTTATCTAGCTCTTGCTTTAATGTCTTCCTCAGCCCTACATGTCCTTTTAAATTATGAGCTACAGTAATGATTTCTGTTTGTTCAGAAGTATTTGGAAACATTGGGTATTTTTTCCTCAAAAAATTAAACAATTGAACCTTATCATGCATCGTTTTCTCCATTGTTTTATATGATGCTTGCTGATTTTCCAGTGGTTGCCTAGAATAAAGCCTGCAGCCATTTTCCTTATAGATCGTCAGCTTCACTTTTTATAGAGAATCAGAACTTCTGGTAACTAGTATAGAACATCTTTTTTGATGTACAGCCCCTGCTTTGTGTACAATCTCAATATAGCATGCTTTTAATTTTAGGTATCAATGGTACATCTCCAACAGGCTCTTTTATATTTGAGCCATTGCAGTGAAATATGATCTGTCACCACCTTAAAATAAGCGCCGTTAATGTATACTTTAGACTAAATACAGGCGTAAATTACCACAAAGCGTTCCCTCTCAGTCACTGTGTAGTTTGCTCCAGCTTACTCAAAGGTTATCACATATATTTTACAGGGTGTACATCACCAATTTCAACTACCTGATTAATATGGAACCAATTGCCTTTAAGGATGCATATGTTTATATTGTACATGGCTGATAAAATTCAGATATTGCAATTTTTAGTTCGATCATTAGACACTATAATTTTATTAAAAATATTCTAGGCTTACTTATTTAATTTACGCCTTTCTTGGGATCCTATAAAAGTCTAAAAGGTGGCTCAGCAATGAAAGCAAAGTTTTTAATGATTCTCAGTAATATCTTACCATTTAAATGAACTAGCACACAATAAACATTAATAGTTGTAACAAGACCTGATTTTCCCCAACAAAGGGTTTTGAGTTTGTGGTCCAATTAATCTACATTAACTCTGAATATTCATTTTTATATATAAATATTATAATTTAAGCTATAAATCTTCTGTTGATAACTTATGAAGACTTCTTCCAAGTGTTCAAGGTTATCTGTTAGTGCAACTAAAAATATTGATATTGTATAATTAGACAAGAATGCACGAGAATTTCAGGCTAAATAACTCAGCATCTATTTCTCAATGAAATGTAGCAGTGTATTGACAAAGACCTTGAGACATTCACATTAATTGCTAATGTGCTTTTCCGGTAATTTTTGCACATTTATCTTGATCTTCCTTGAGAAGATCATTTTTACAGTAACCTAATATAAAGCCCATATTTGGTAGAACTGAGCCACTCTCAGTCCAGCAATAGCATCAAGTATTTGTTATAGTAATTATAAGCATTTTTGTTATTTTATTCAGTTAATGATAATCTGTAGTAATTTTGGTTCATCCATCTTTCTTCTTTACAGTTAAGATTGGAATTATATAATAGCTTGAAGATGAAACCAAATACATGTTTAAATAGTTTGGAAACTTTGTTTACAAAATTGGCTTTACTTTTCCAAGCGTTTAATTAACTGCATTTGAATTAGCATTTGATCCCTAACATTGATTTTCTAAACTATAAATTTGGCGCATCTATGTGCATAATTCTCTTGCGCAAACATCTCAGATTTTTTAAAAAGTTTCAGGACCTTATACTACTATTTATCAGAGATACCATTTAGTTTCTAGTTCTAATACATTAAGATTGGCTTGGATTTATGGTCATCTGGTAATTTCATCTTGTTTAGATGGCTAAAAATCATGGGAAGGTTAAAAAGTCTTTATAAGAAATTAGAAATTACATACTATTTGATTCTTTTTTTATCTATATTGGCATATTTAATATGTTGGCAGTCATTATCTAAATTTCACCATAGCCAGGGGTTAAAATCTCAGTCTCAATATGTAGTTCAGTTCTACCTTTCTTCCATGGTGCATGGACAGCATACAGATATTCAGGAATTTTTAAATATAAGGCTTGTTTACCCAAAAATTGCTCTTTTGAATTAAAATATCACCCTTTGCGCTCTTAAGGAAATTATTGACACTCCTCAATTTGGTCAGTTAGATTTTTAATATGTCAACTGATCTGGCAATAAAAGATAAGGATAATCTCATCTGCATATAATAAATTGATTTAGTATTCTTTCTTGCTTTGGTTTGGATCACCCTTTGAGTTATAAAATAATGGAAAAGTTTTCCCTAAAAATCTTGAGAGTATTTTCCTTATATCACAAAAAATCCATATTTTCTTTGAAGTTGATTTCAATTTAAAGCCCATTAATACTGGTTTGGTAAAACAATAAGAGTGATGTGACAAAAAGGTGATCCAAACTGTAAAGGGCTTAAACACTGTAGGGTCACATTATAAGTAATATTTTGTAGACTTGAAGTCTCATGAACCTTAGATGGGACAGAATAGTTTTGAGTCATATTCTTCCAAACTTTATAAAGACAATGCAAAATTAAATCTTCACTGTTGATATTGCTCAGACCTTTACTTAATTTATTAATATGTCTGCATATGTAAAACTGGAGTCCTGTGAAGTAATATCTAATTGTGAAATCACAGCTTTTGTGGATGAATTAAGTGCTTAGTAAGTTTAATATATTAGGGTATTTCTCCTTAATGGTAGTCATTGTAATTTATGTAAGAAGTTATAAAGCAAAACTGCTTAGTTTCAGGCTCATCTGTTTTCCCTAGAGCTTCTTCACATAGGACACATCACTTCTTCATTTATTAACTCAGTTGCCTTTTTTAGAACTAATAATATCTGAGAATAGGCGGAAAAAGACTGTTTCTTGTCTTTCCTATAGATCATTTCCATGAGATGTCCCTTTTATATCCTTGTCAGTAGGTATAACCATGTTAAATGAACTTTGATATTTTTTTCTCTTCAGTAATTAGTGATGTGGACATCCTTACTACACTGATGACAGGTAAATTTAACTTTTGCTTTAGCAAATGTCACCTTGTAATTTTTAGGGTTGTAAATTGATTTGGTGTATCAAATCTGTTCAACAGAATTTGTAAAATCCAACAATCAGTAAAGACTTTTTATTAGAGCTTAAGGCTTTAATTATGGCCTGATGTAATTCTTTACAGGGATAGAGTGATGAATTCAATGCAATGCGTGAAAAAAGTAACTTAATTGCACCTTTTTGCAGAGTGAATTAGAGCTTTGTAATGGAAAAATGACAAAGGTATCTTTTGGTTTCAACACAATTTAACTAAATACACATAGATTCCTTCTCTTGGTTAGAAAGACGCTGTGTGCTGACAAATTCGCTCATCACAGCATTCTTTAACTCTTTTTAAGTCCACTCAGCTGTTCTTAATCTATAGGACTAGGCTTTGTCTTTATGTAAATAAAAATTTACTTAAAAAACTATCTGATTCCTTGATCCTACCTTGGTTATATCAAATAGTTTATTAAATTGTGGCATTTTATTTTCTTCAATCTAGGCACTTTAGGAGTTGGCCTTAATTTGTCAATTGTGAGGGATTTTTGTCACTGTTACTTATTTAATTTTTTTGGAAGTCATATTTGGATTTTTTGGGATTTCCTTCATGATTGGTACTAATATTATTGTTATTAGATAAAGAGTTGTCAATTATTGCAGTTGTATCATTATTCTCTTGGAAGCACTTGCACTGTTTTTGAGCTATATAAACTTAAGATTTCTCTCCCCATTTCATTAAGTTCAACTTTAGTTTTTCTATGATCTGGGTCTTAAGGCTCATGTCTTTTAAAACTTTAGTCAGGTGTTAATTTCACATTGGCTTTTTTTCATGGAAATTCTATCAAGAAAGAAATTTGCTCTTTCATTTCAGAAATTTCTGTCAGGAGCGTGTCTGTAAAGCTCTAGTTCTAGGACAGGTGATGGGAGAGGGCCACCCTACTACCAGGGAACACTCCGCTTAGAAGAGGGTAAACAAAACACCACAAAGATGGACGGTGCACAGCTTCTCCAAAGAAAGGATGGCATACAATTAGCTATTTTGAACATGATGGATGTTGGAAAGTCAAACTAAACAAGTGCATATAAATAAGATAAACGAACAGGATTTTTAAAAAAACATATTACCAACAAAGAAGGTTGGCAGAGAAAACAAAAATTATAACTAGTCAGGGGTCATTTTCTGTGGGCAATGCACTGCACACAACCCAATCAATCGCTTTAAACTGCTATCCTTTGTGATACAAAAACTCAAGTACGCACAAACTTGGGTGGTTGATTGCATCTGGTTTTTGCTGGATTTGGCAATATGGTAAATTGAACAGGGTTTAAAGCCCCAATTTCCCACTAAAAGTAATAATTCATCCTTAATAATTATGTAATTTCTCACTGCAGGGATGAGAGCTGTAACGTCCCAGTCCATCACGCGCACCCTTAACCAATTTGGCATATTTTTCCCTCTCCCAGCGTTGCTCTAGGGTGTGCTTCAGGAAAGCCAGGTTCATTAACTTGCTCCTCTTGTCCTCTGCACGCTCTGCCTTTTTTACAATCTGTACTAACTATCCTGTCATCTATCCATGACAATTTTTATGACCCACATCTCAAGGTGGGTATTACCCTTTTTCTGATTGATCCTCCGCCCTTAAGATTGAGTTTGTATGCTTAAAATTACTTTGATTTGGAATCTATTTGTATTGAGATCACTTATTGAAATGTAAAGCTACACAGTTTCACAAGGGTTTTTTAGTTCTAATACAAATGATTCCTATTTTGACATCAGGAAGAACTATCTGAGCCATAAATGGTATAGTTAAAACTTAAATGATTGAAATATAAAATTCACTAGAAAAAACTAGTAACAATAATAAAGATTTTCTTATTAAAAATATTATCTTTATATATATAGGTCGCTAGTGGCAATATAAGGCACACTTATCAAAAAAATTTGTATCAGTTGTCAAAGAAATACTTTACTTTGTTCGTTATTGCACAGCAAGTGATATGCAAATTGTGAAACTCCATCAACAAAATTTAAAAGATTCAGCAATTGTGTCCGCAGTTTATTAAACTAAAGTTATTGGCACCTTGCCTCTCCTTTGGTAATTCTGATATCAAATTAGATACTAATGATACAACAATCAATAGACATACAGGCTAATTTGGGTTCCTATGGAATCCTAAAAACATAAAAACTAGTAATTTAAATTGGTATTCATAACAACATTGCTTTTGCTTCAATAAAAATTTTGATCAAATCCAGTTTTAAAGTCTTTAAAATAATACAATTTTGTTTTTCATACCATTCCAATCCAATGTCGGCAAATTATATGCCTGCTCACCATGTGGGGTGGTGTGCCGCCTACAAGTGTTTTTTGGCGTCAGACAAAACATGACTGAGCTGCTTTGCTAGCCCTTAATCTCATTGGTTATTTTGTCATTTCTTGGGATCTTACTCAAACCTTGTGTGCTCCCAGGCGATTATAAGCCCCTTGGTGCTCCTCCTGGAGCAACCAGCACTTCAGCATCCATCACAAGTATGGAAAAATCTTACCTTACACAATTGCTGCCATCATTGAGATGGCAAAGATGATGTTTAAACCTACCAGATTTAATGATTTCTGACCTTTAAGGGATATTTTGACAGGGCTTTTCTAGTGAGCCCAGGCTAGGCCTCGGCGATGATACCAGTTGAGATTCTGATATAACTTTATGATAAGCCCTGAAGAGCTATGGCAGAATGGTGAGAATCCACCAATTTATGTTTATTTATATGTATTTGAGCGCCTTGAACTATGGTAATATTGTGAGATAACAAATCAATACAGGATTATCTAAAAATAAGGCAATAATGCAATGACAACATTTGACAAATATAAACTTAATTGCCTTGAACAAAAGCGATAGAGATTTGAATAGTACCAGCTGAAACCAATGAGGATTGGCGGAATAGAATAATCTAAACTAAGTAAATGATTACATCTGAAGTCGCTGATATATAAGCGAGATGGGCAATGAAAAGAAAAAGGCTGTAATAGCTGAATAATAGCGGCACAACAGTATCGCTGTATTTTATAAACAAATAAAAGTGTTGTTGTGGCAATTTCTCCTATTTTATATATTTTCCAAAAGTGTTTGTAAGACTGATGATCCCATATCATCTGTCTGATGTTCAGTGAGTTCAACCTGTGCAACCCTTATGGCAGATCGCAATAATTCAGCCCAAAAATATAGCAGTGATGCTCACTACAAGGGCCCATTGATCAATTACTAAAAAATTAAAATCTCCAGTTGCCGGCCATATCTCATCAGGCCTGCTTTTCTAGAGGAATTTCACAAAGCACTGCATCAGTCAAATATGAGGAACTCAAACTCACTTTAGACGTGGTGCTCAAAAACATGATGAATTTCTTTAAGAATAAAGTGACGTTATGCATCAGCTTGACAGCACGTTAAGTAAATTCAAATTATGGGAAAACAAAACAAGCAACTCGCTGATCACTTAGATGACACTACCAAATGATTGCACTGAGCAGAGTGGAAATTGACCAGTGCCTCCCAGCCCTCTTATTAGGAAGGGGAAAAATGACAAAGAGGGGAACAATACATTGAGGAATATGACGCTGGTCGGAGCTACTACACCCAAGAGGGTAGCTCTGGAAATGGGTATGAATTGGAGCACCAATTCCCTCAAGTAATGGTCATACTGCTCATTGCAAAGGGCCACGCTCCCTCCGAAGCAGCAGACATTCCACCCTCCGCTGGACCAGCTCCTCATTGAGAGGCTGCTTATGGGCCTTGACCCAACCCTCAGTTCACCCAAAAAGCCACATCTATGAGAGGGATGAGGAGGTTAATATCAAAAAGCTGCCTTCATTTTATCACGATGGGAACATCCATGACTTCTTTAAAAGTTTTGAGTCTACAGTGAAAGGCGCCTTGGATCAGCGTAAGGCTAAACTGCTAATATCTGCCTTGGATGTTATGAGTGCTAATCAAGTCACCTGCTTCCTTCCAAACAGCTCTTTTAACTAATAAGAAGTAAAGGACACTATCCTACGCCTGTTTGGGGGTACTTTAAAAATGTCACAGCAAAAAGTGGAGATTTTAACCAATGGGCTCCACTGTATTGAGACCCTCATAGAGTTCGCTGAACAAAGTATGGCGGAAGCTTATGTGCTGATTGGGGCATCCTATTTAGCAGAAAGTGATATGTGCGTCGCAATGACATCTGCATTAAAGCCATACAATGAGCTTCACAATGTCATTTCTTTGATTCTGGGTGACATGTTCCCCTGCTCAAATTTGTGCAGTTCTTACGCCTTATATCCGCTAACTTTCCTCTGCCCTATACAGAGCAGAAACATACTGCTATTGACACCGGGCCTTCTAATTTGGGGGAATATTTTTATCCTGCCCACATTCCACCTAGCAACCCCCAGCCTTATTATAATTCTGCACCTTATCCTCGACAAATTACTCTCAACCATTCGACTTTACCCCATCCTGATTCACAAAAATCGTCAGCAGCGCAACTACAAACCCAGTCCTAGTTTCACTGAGCGACAGCAATTGTCCAACTGACCTGGGCCAGGTTACGTCTAATGTCAACCCAATTATCAGCCTGGGCCCTCTCATAAGAACCAATGGCGTGGCTCTTATGGAGTTACTTGCTATGAATGTGGTCTTTCTAGCCACCTGGCACAGAGTTGCCCTAAGGACATATCCACTACATGCAACAGGATCAATACTATTAGTGAAAAGATGGAGAGAAGTAGAGATGGGACTCTCCACCTCCGCTATCCCAACCTCAAACATCTCTGTATCAATAGTGGTATATCCAGCAGAAGTCCCTCTACACAATGACGGGAATTTATACCATCAACCAGTTAGGGGAGTAAACGTACTGACTTAAGTGCAAGCAAAGGCAAAGCAGATGAAGAACCTCAGAGAAACTGAAGCTGTATGCCTGCCAAATGTACAATCAAGCTTCCTCATAAAAGCTGGATCCTGCAACAGATGCATCAACTCTGAAAGGATTAAACGTCGCACTTCAAATCAAAGCCATTGTTAAAGAATAACCCAAGGTTAGTGAGGGGAGCATGAGTTTTCT
Organism: Massospora cicadina; assembly: GCA_022478985.1. Classification (NCBI taxonomy): domain Eukaryota; kingdom Fungi; phylum Entomophthoromycota; class Entomophthoromycetes; order Entomophthorales; family Entomophthoraceae; genus Massospora; species Massospora cicadina. Next base: position 26,726 of record JAKSZP010009366.1, on the reverse strand, counting down.
TGGGAAAAGAGATCATGTAAACATCCACGTAATAAACAGTCAATAATCTTTGTTATAATTTCGAACAGTATCGCTAGGATCCATCAGGTTATTTGCACAGGTCAAACCCACTGAGCAACGGACGGATGATGTGGGGATCATAGGGCCTTCAGATGCACTTGAAAATAACTAAAAATAGGAAATTGCCCCGAATAGTTCTTTTATTTATTTTTATAAATACAGCTACTTTTTGCTTTCCCGTCTCATCTGCGCTAAAAAACCTACCTCTCTCAATCGCCCATTTCGCTTATATACATCAGCTTCAGGCGATACTATTTCTCATTGCTTGAGTTATTCTATTCCGCCGATTCTCCTCAAATTTGGCTTGTTATTCTTAATCCTCTGTAGCCCTATTTGTAGGCGATTTACTTTATATTTGTCAAATATCAACATTGCCTTATCGCCTTATCGCCTTATATAGAGGCGATCTAATAGACCCATTACATCTAATAAAGTCCCATTATATCCCAATATTGCCTCATCTCAAGGCACTTGATTAATTGTAACTGATACTATGTTTGGCAGATCCCTCTTGGCTATCCCACAATTATCGTCTAGTCATATCAAAATTGTGACATTCTTCTTATTCTGAGTGCACATACTGTGATATTTTTGTAGTGAAAAATAGGGTTCGAGCTATAATAGATACAGGTACTATTGTCAACATAGTTTTTAAAAAGTTGATGGCGAAGTTAATATTAAAACCTGAAGTGGACCATTAAAGTGTGTACAGGATCGCTGGAGTGGAAAGCATAGTCTCTGAGGGAGCGTACAGTGCGCTGCACTTGCAGTTTGGGTCCACTGTTGTTGTAGCTCCAGCAATAGTGCTACTAAACAATAATTAGACCTGCTAATTGAAACTGCTTCCCTGCGACATTTTGGGGTTGACATTGATATGACAGAGGAGATTTTTTTAAATTTTGGGGCACCGGATCCCAATTTAATTTATCTCTAGTGGAATGCCAAAGGATCTGGTGCACATGAGCCATATCAATCTTGCATAAGGTGATGGAGTGCTTCCAGTTCACTATCATTAACTAGAAAGAAAGACATGGCCCCCCTTGGGTTGGGACCATCTAGTACTAAAAAAAAAAGAAAGACATGGCCCCTACCCCAGAAGATATATGAGTATCAAGGGCTACCACTCTGAGCCGCAGGGCCTATATCTATTCCTTATGGACACTAAGTTCTAGTGAACACCAAATTAGAGGTGAAAGTGCCAGTCAGGCTTTATGGGGAGGTAATTAAGCCCTATAGCAAACGCTACTTGAGACTCATGTTGCTCCAGGGATTATACTCCCAGGGCATGGAGAAAATGATCTTTTGTTAGCGAACCTTTAAAGAAAAACAATGTAAATCTGCTGACAACGATTAGTGGCATATTTACACTTGACCCCAATTGAGGAGTTCCTTCAGGTTCCAGAGTTCAATTTGTTGGATGAATTTGTTCTAACCATCAAGTCAAAGCCCGGCGTAATGACAGTAGTTCTGTGGGAAAATTTAATAAGGCTATCAGAAGAACAAAAAGTATGAGCAATAGCTTTATTTCAGAAATACAAGGGATTTTTTGCTGTTTTTAACCATAATTTAGGGTGTGCTCAGGGGTGGCCCATCAATTGGACACTGGGGATCATCTTCCCATCAGTTTCGGCCAATCCGCTGAATTAAGGTAGCAGATGATGTTGTCACCAAAGATATTAATAAGTTGTTGGAGCAAGGGATGCTTAAACCACCCAAGAGTCCATGGGCTTTGCCCATTCTGATTGTAAAAAAGAAGGACGGCACCAACAGTGTAGTAATAGACTACTGAAAGCTCAAAAATATAACTAAGAAGGACTCGTACCCATTGCTGCGGATTAACAATGCATTGGATCAATTAGGGGAGCTTGCAACTTCTTAGCAATGGACTTGATATTGGGTTAATGGAAAATCGAGTTGCCAGCAACAGAACGTGAGAAATGCGCTTTAATCACTTCTAAAGGCCTTTCTCAACCAACACATATGCCACAAGGGCTGTGTAATTCCCTGGCTACGTTCCAATACGCTATTGACACTATACCTGGCGACCTGAAGCTGCCATGTGTCCTTCTATACCTCAATAATTTCAATGCTTTCTCTCGAACCTTTTCTGAGAACCTTGATCATCTAAAAGCAGCAATATGCCAGCTCGCTGAGGCGAACATCAAGAATAAGCCTCGTAAATGTAACTTCTTCAAGGAGTTTAATTGAAATATCTGGGGTTTGTGGTTGACTCCAAGGGCTGAAGCCACAGCTGTCCAAGGTGGAAACCATCCAGAAAATGTTACAGCTAATAGTTGTTTGCAACATACAGGTATTTTTGGGAGAGATTGGCTACTAATGGCGCTTCATCCCTAACTTAGGCTTTATTGGGGGCCGCTATTTGATTCAGAAAAAAATGGTGACGTGTTCAAATGGAAGGAACGCTGTCAATACGCCTTTGACCTACTTTTGATGGTGCTGATCAGTGCGCTGGAGCTACACTATATAAATTTTTTAAGGAGTTTATCATTCAGATAAATGCGTCCCTTTCCACTGTTGGGGCGGTCCTTTCTCAGAACAACATGAGGGGGAGGAGCATCCCATTGCATACTGAAGTCAAAGCCCGAACTTCCCTGAGCATAATTATACTGTGAACAAGTGGGGGTGCTTAGTGGTGATTATGCATATAAGCAATTTAGGGTCTAGTTGCATGGGGTAAAGTTTAAAGTTGTAACAGATCACGCGTCATTACGTTGGTTGCAGAACCTCAAGGAACCTGAAGGGCGTTTACCTCAATGGGCTCTTAAGCTGCAGGCCTACGACTTTGAGATCCTCCACTTCCCTGGAGTAAAGCATCAAACGCTTACTGTTTATCAAAATTGCCAACCATTGCTGTGATGGCGGATCTCAGCAATGTAATATATGATAGAATACTCAGCGGAAGGTACAATGAAGATCTGCCCCAAGTGATCAAAGCATTAAACAAGATGTGAATGAATACCTTTCAACGGAATGGGGAGCTGTACAAGCGGATTGGCGATTCTACGTTGAGCTTTCCGTGACCCTCAGCTTGGCTTGGGATTATTATGAGTGCCCACAAGGCAGTTGGACATGGTGGTGTGCGCAAGACAATAGAACTGTTGTACCCTTGGTACTATTAGGAAATAAAGAACTTTGATGTGCTTGAAACCATTTCCTGTTGCCACCAGTGTAAAGTAGAAAAGCCATTCCACCAGAATACCTCATACCGGTTAGTGAAACCACATTTTGCTTGGCATACAGTTTTATCTTGATGTCATTGGCCCTCTGCCAATGGGAGCTAAATGGTGTAATTACATTTTGGTGGCTATGGACCACTTGACCAGGTGGGTTGAAGCGCAGCCAATATGGGATCTGGGGGCAGTCACAGTGACCAAATTTGTATTTTAATGTATTATCCAGTGACATGGCTGCCCACAGTTTATTATAATCAATAACAGAACCAGCTTCACCCCCATATTCTTCCTAAGCTGAAAGAGCTGATGAGCATCCGTGGGGTTCTGATGACCTCATCACCCCAAGTCCAATTGAATGGTTGAATGGGTTAATGGAAACCTGGTGAACATCCTACAGAAGCCGTAACTGATAGACCCTCTGATTGGAGTTCCCTCCTATCTTCCTCTGGATTTACTTACAGTATCAGCTATCATTCCGCCACTGGGAAGAGCCCTTTCAACTATTATATGGATGAAACCCTGCTCTTCTGGCATTGCTTTATTCGTGCGTAGAAGATATTGGAAGAATAATCCTCACCGTTATTTGACAAATTTTAGCCAATACATTAATAAAGTTACAAATGGAATCTTACTTATGTAGCTTGGCCAAAAATATTAGGATTTAGGCCACAGATCAGGTACGGCTTAATGGGATGGCTCAGTTCCAAGAGGGTGAGTTGGTTTTGCTCCATGACCTGCATGGACTTTAGCAGAAAGACAAGCTGGCCAACATATGTGTTAGACTGTTCGAAATAATTGAGAAAACTGACATTGTCGCCTAAACCATTAAAGACCCAGCAAGTGGTCAAACATTAATCATGTGCACGCAAAGTTTCTCCAAGTGTTTAAACAATAGGAGACTTATCATCCATTTAAAGGGGGTGATGTTGAGATCCTAATATGACTGGACAATAAGCTCTGAAGAGCTATGGCGGAATGATGAGAATCCTTTAACTTGGATGATTAAATATGAGTATTTGAGCGTCTTGAAATGAGGCGATTTTGGGAAATAACAAATTTTTACTGGGTCACCTACAAATAAGGTGATAAGGCGATGTCACCATTTGACAAAAAGAAACTTAGATCATCTCAAATTAAGGCAGTAGAGATTTAAAGGATACTAGCTGAAACCAATGAGAATTGGCGGAATATAGTAGTATAAGCTAATAGAACAGTATCATCTGAAGTCGTTGATATATAAGCGAAATGGGTGATGAAAAGATAAAGGTTGTTAATAGTTGAGAGAGAGCGGAGCAGCAAAGAATTGCTGTATTTATTAAAATAATTGAAAGTTTTGTTGGGGCAATTGCTCTTATTTTATATTTTCTCAAAGTATTCAGAGGACCAATGATCCCCATATCATCTGTCTGTTGTTCAGTGGGCTCGACCTGTGTGACCCTTATGGCAGATCTAACAATGTGCCCAAAAATTTAACTGTACCAATCATTTTTTGAAACCTATCACTACCACTCATACTTGGCTGCTGGTGGACGCCACTCTGGAGGTTCATTTTGCTGGGCTGCCCATTAATCTTTCCCCTAATCAGCTCCGCTATGAGCTCCTGAAGGGTTGGCCACCTATTGCGCAGATCCCATCCTTATGTTTGTGGCTCCAAATGGAGCCAGCTGACTTGCAGAGCCTTTTCTTTTTACAATCATCTGTCCTTTCCACTGGGACTCTCACCTCGCCATTCCCCCATACCATTGTCCGCTCCACCCCAAACCACCCCTTCTGTGCTCACATCAAAAGGACGCCTTGTTTGCCCCTTGTGTTTTAATTTAATTATTTGAAGTGCAAGTTCCCTAACCATACCATTGCAGCGTCTTCTGTTGCTCCTCCCTCTGGCGACATACCAACCACCAATTCTGAACAAGTTTTTGGGTGGGTTTTGTTCTCCCTTCCCTTTCCACACCTGCTGGGGTATCAGCTTCTGCTGTGCCAGCCAATAGTAATTAAACTAATAAAACAGTTTTAGATCAGGTTGCACATCAACCCTTGGCTAAACAGCCTTGGTCAAAGGTTTGTGGATCTACTTTTCCTAGCCCCAGCCAATCAGCTCCTGTTTCTGGACCAAGTATTCCCATCTTAAACCCTCTCAAATCTCATTAATGGGTAGATGATGCTAAGGTAGCATATTTAAGAAGGCTAACTTTAATTGGCCTGAATTCTTTTTAATTACCCAATTTGACTCCTTGCCATAGATTCCGCCATCATAAGGGCTTTTCGCTTATATAACATCTAATAACATGGCTCTTTAGGAAGCCGCTGTCCCTATTAATGTTTCTTATTGCTAAGCCCTCCACTCGGCTATGGAGACGCTGGTCTACGGAATTCTATGTCTAAACTTCCCGCCTGACTTCCTTAACAATGCCTAGGCACCTATCAGGGATCATGTATGCTGCAGGCCGCGCTTCATTGATGTTACAAATCTCTCAATGTTCAATCCTAATTACTCCCAAACCCACCAACAAATAAAAAGTTTCTCATGTGTTCCTGAGTTAATCAAGCGAGCTGATTCTCAACTTGCCAGTATCTCAAGGCCATGCATACTGCTGGCCTCATTAATGAGGAAAATCCTCATCTTGACAGCCATCAAATTTCATGCCGCTGACGCCCCAACTCTGATTCTGTCCACTCTCTCATGTGTCCTCCAGTACACGCTTGATGAGATCCATCAACCCCACCCTCCTCATATGATATGGCGTCTTAGGATATTAGCCAAAGTGCCATGTTAGGAATTTTTTGGTAAAGATAATCCCTTTGTTTGGCTTATTGCTAATTAAGATGCTTGGATGTCCCCACTTTTGGTTTAGGAGCCACAAGTGCTAAAAAAATTGGCATTCATACCAAATTAATGAAGTACTAAATTTGTAACACTCTATAAGAAACAGTCTGATTACCCCAACAGGTAAGTAAAACAAACATAATTCTTTCTATAATTAATTCTTGATTTTCAGAGTCTAGAAAAATAATTACCATTGCCAGCTTTGCACTCTTGACTGCTCCATAAATACTACTCTCATAAAAAGATTAATAAAATTGTTCACATTAGATTCTAAAAAAAATTAGGTAAGTTTTTAAGATTAACCTGAAACCTTTGTTATGAACTTGGCGAAATGGTTTATGAACTACTAAAGAGTTTGTACAGGGTTTAGCCCACTGAGCAATGGACTTATGATATGTAGATCGACAATCCTAGATAAACCACAACAAACTTTATATATATAGGTAGAAATTACCTCTATGACACCTCTTTATTTATTTTATAAATATGTGTTTTTCAGCCTTCTACTGCTGACTCTTCTTTCTCCCCATTATCTGACCTCTTCTTCCTAATCAAGATCTCCCTCCCTATTCTTTTCGTTCCACTCATATCTTCGTTGTTTTAGTTGGTTTTGACCCTTCATATTAGATATTATTCATTCACCTGAACTCACTTGGTACCCTCATCATTATAGGCTCTGAAAAATATTCGCGCCGGAATGGTATCAACCCTTTGGCTTGGGTATTAATCTTTTGGAAGAGATCATTTGGTTTGGCCTCATCATTGAATGCTCTTGCAAATATTCACACCAGACTGGTATCACCATTTCACTTTATTCTAAGGCGCTAATGTACTTTTTATCTATTAAATCACTTTTGACAAATATTAGCCAATCCAGCACAGCTATTTTAGAACTTATCGTCCAGTCATATCAAATTCTTGACATTAACTGCCTTGACTCGATGGTAAGTCTCCTATTGCTTATAGCCCAGAGGAACTTTGCATGTACTCAGTTAACAACTCAACCACCTGCAGGGCCCTTGATTGTGTAGGCGTCTACTCCATTTTTCTCCATTTTTTGAACGTACCAATCCAGATATTAGCTAGTTTATGCTTCTGCCCAAGCCAATGCTGGTTGTGGAACAAGAACAATTCTCCTTTCTTGAACTTCTCTAGTCCACTATGTTGTACCTTGTCAGAAGCCTGGTTCTTGATCTTCTTAGCCAAACTAGAGGGGTATGCTTTTGTTTGCAACTTGATTAAGGTGTCATCAGGTTTATAAGATAGCATTATGGTTCCACTCCACCAGTATCTTCTACACAGGCACAAAGGAGTGAAATTAAGGCTAGGTGCCTTTTGTAGAGCAACTGGAAGGGGCTCTTCACAATCACTTAGTTGTAGCTAATATTGTAGGCAAATACAGCTGTGGAAGAAAGTACTCCAATCAGAGGTTTATCCATCACCAACTTCTGGAAAATGTTCATCAGATTTTCATTAACCAGTTTTCCCATTTCATGTATTTGGGTGATATGGGCTCTAGAACCCCGAAGATGACTATAATTTTGTTTAGATTCGGTTGAAAATGTGAGGTGAAATTAGTCACATTGTTGGTGAGGATAAACTGAGGGAGCCGTGATGTCAAATTATACATTCCATTATGAGCTTGGCCTCAGCGATTGCCCCAAGATCTCATATTGCCCGTGCCTCAAACCACCTAGCCAAGTGGTTGATCACCACCAAAGTATAATTGGACCTGTTTGCTCCCATTGGCAAGGGCCCAACGACGTCAATGGATACTGTGTGCCAGGAAAAATGTGGTTTTACCAGCTGATAAGAGATTTTCCAGTGGAACAGCTTTTCCTCATGGCACTGGTGGCAGCAGGAAATCATTTTGAGAACGTTAAAGTGCATGTTCTCCCAATAATACTTATGTCATATTAATTTTATTTTTTTGCATGATCCGCCATGTCATACTGCTCAGTGAAAGCTCATAATGATATTTGTTGGGACAAAGGTCTCAGAAAGTCATTCTAGTGTCCCCAATCTTCTTGTACAACTTGCCATTCTTTTTGGAATGTATTGGCCCTCGTTAAGTCTAATGCCTTAGTTACTTGGGGCGGTTAATCATCATACTTCCATTTTAGCACTTTAACATACATATATTGCTAATATCTGCCATAAGGGTGATAGTTGGTAACCGTGATAGGCATTTGGCACTCTGGTTTTTTGCTTCAGGTTAGTAAAGGATTTTAAAATTTCTATCTTGAAGTTTAGGGCCCATTGTGCTAGGCACCCTTCCAGTTCTCTGAGATTCTGCAGCCTATATAACAAAGCATGGTCCGTAACTACTTTTAACTACACTCCATGCAGGTACACTCTGAATTGATTATATGCATAGATCACCACTAATCAATCTCAATTGGTCATGGTATAATTTTGTTCGTGGCAGTTCAGACTCCAGCTGCATTATGTAATAGGGTGCTCCTCCCCTTCATCATCTTTCTGGGATAAGACTGCTACAACAGCATAAAGAGAAGCGTCCAGTTGAACAATAAACTCTTTCTTAAAGTCAGGTATTGTAGCACCGGCGCACTGATTAATGCTGTCCGCTGCATATCAAAAGCACATTGTTGACGTTCCATTCATTCAAACGGGTAATTCTTCAGCAGCTCAAAAAGTGGACCCCCAATACAGCCTAAGTTGAGGATAAAGCGCCATTAGTAACCAATCAACCCCCAAACTACCTTTAGATCATGATTTGCTAATCGGAGGGGTCATTTTCTGGATAGCCCACCTTGGCCAGCTGCAGTTTAAGCCCCTTCACATCAACCACAAACCCTAGGCATTCTAGTTGGTCCTTAAAGAAGTGGCATTTGTTGGGATTTTCACGTAGTTGGCCTCGTCAAGCTAGAGATATACCTCTTTGAGATGTGCAAAATGCTCAGAAAACGTTTTTATAAATATTGATATCATCAAGTACACAAAGACCCATGACAGCTTAAGATTGCCAAGGATAGTGTCCATGGTTTGTTGATTTATAGTCAGGGAGTTGCACAAACCTTGGGGGCATACGCGTTGGCTGAAAGAGCCATAGGACGTAATTATGGCGCATTCTTCCTGTTCGACTGATATCAACTCAATTTGCCAGTAATCTATTATAAAGTTCATTGCAGAAGATATTGGGTTCCACCTAGCCAAACTGAAGCATCATTGATTTGGGACAGCAGACAGGAGTCCTTTTTGGTTATGCTGTAGAGCTTCTGGTAGTCTATTACTCTCAGTTGATGCCATCCTTCTTTTTTACAATTGATACTGGCAAAGCCCATGGGCTCTTTGATGGTTCCAGCATCCCTTGCTCCAGTAGCTTCCTTATTCCCTTGATAACTGCTTCTTCTGCTGCCTTTAAATGGTGGATCAGTATTAGGAAAACGGCAGAAGAAGTTTAGTATGGCCTGCCAGTTGGGATGCGTGAGCACTTAAAAAGCAATCTAGAATGCCAATGGCATTGCCACTCAAATGACGTTGTATGGAGCTGGAAATTAAATAGCGAAGACTCTTTTTGGTAGTATGAGCGTAAAAAAATCCAGTAATGAACCAAACATAAACAACCCCAGACCCTGCGGGTCTTGCTGCAGGGGATTGTATTACTGGGTTTACTACTTTGGGATCATTGGTAGAAGGGTACATCACCAAAGTAGAGACAAGGGTGCGGATCCTTGCTTGAAAGTGAGAATTATGAGGCCACAGGATTCCAATACATTGGTAACGGATATATTCTATAGTGGGGTTTAATTTCCAGAAGTTTCTTGAAGGTTGGATTCAGTTGACTATGGTGAAGTGATTGTAATCATCAAAACCAGTATAGCCCATCCAGTGTAGGGGCTGACGGGCCGCCAAGTTTGTGCCATCGGAACTTTTGGCAAGAGGTATTTAAAATAAAATAATTTGGGTATAGATGGGAGTTTAATGGAAAGTAAAATAAAGATAATCGACCAACAATTTCTCAGTGCAATGAAACTGATTAAATAGTGTCTGATTTAGTAGTAGGTCAAAGCAGGAAATGGGCCCTCAACTTTGACCAAAACTGGCAAATTTTTGGGTGAGGTAAAATAATCATAAATTTAAACAAACATCAAAGGATTTGGCAGCAGGCTGAGTCACTATCAGATCATCTGCGAATGCCTGAACCAAGGCTCAACTGCATTTATATCAGTTGGTGTGACGGCGTCTGGCCCAATGGGCAACAGGAATCCCCCAGGGCCACCCCACATAAGGGCGGTCCCAATTGATTGGAAACGGGTTTGGGATGGCTAACCCACCCATGCCCGGTTGGTGGAGCGTTCATTTGGCCAAATGAGTTGCATTGAATGCAAATTCTAATTCTTAAATTATAAGTTTTGAATTAATAGTGACATTCTCTGATGGTGATACATGCTCATTGAGGATTGTCCCCAACAATTTTGAGGGGAGTTTAGCATTAGCAATCATATTGCTCAATGGCTCAATGTTATCTGCAATTCTGGCCAATAATTCACTAGTTGTCTTTTTTTCAAATATCTGTTTTCAGAAAATCTGTAAAAATTTACTCTAGGTTGATTATTGGTAAGCAACCAAGTAACCTTTTCACTGCACAGGGTCAACTTTCCTCACATATATCGTCATGTTGTATTAAATGTATAAATCGATAATAGTATGAAAACTATTATCTGTAGTTTATATTGAACTATATTTTGGCCCAACGCTTGGCCAGTATTTCAAATTAATACTCTTGAAATCGTACTTGAAGGGATTCATCCCCTATACTTTTGTCCACCTGATCTTCTCTGAGATTCCCCAGTGACATTCGTTCCAGTCCAACATACAGTCAGCAGCAATCCCCAATTGTTTCTCCTTCATCTCTAGATCCCCACTTGGATCTTTACTCTTCTATTTAAGAGTCTTCCAATTATTTCCTTCTGCAATAATATCCTTGATATAGAACAACACAATAGAAGCTGATAGTCTAACTATACACCAAATTGATAATATTCCTGTATATAATGGATTTTTAAATAATGTTATTTATTATAGTAAATACTAGGGAATTATATAGTGGGGGAATTTGGCTGTCTAACCCACAGGTTGACCCCTCTTCAATGAAATGGCAGCCGGTGCCATTAAATCACTCATCCTCGTCTTGGAAGTGATGGTCTTTCCCATTCTGGCTAGGAATTCATCATTAGAAATTCTCGAGACCTCAAACAGAAAGAGTCAGAAAACGTGTCCCTAACGCTTTCCTCTTGATCCAAGCTAACCAACCATAATTGGCTAGCAACCTGCTTAGGTAATGAGACTTATTACCCATTTTGGCAGGTCACTTATCAACCAATTGATTTTCTAATTGCAGGTGGCATCACTCGCCTCACAACTTACTATTCATTTCCAATAAGTTGGTGATGAAACCCGACCAATACCAATTGGTACACCTGATAGTTAATCAATATCAGATGCCCCTATTTCTTTGGCAACTCTGCCCATTGAGATTTTAAGTATTCATCTGGATTGATCCCATATGGATACAACCAGGAAAATATCCTAAAATCCCCTGAATGTAGTTCCTCTGAAACTTGGGCCAACCAATTTCTGATTCACTTCGCCTTAGGGTATTATCCCCTAGCAATATCAGGTAATCTAGCAGGCTAGGAATATGGGCAAAAGTCCCAAAACCATCGGACTTCATTCCCATTAAATTCAGACATTTTAGCTTTGATTTTTAGGATATGACACCAACAGTTTTGTAAAGTCCCTCCTGCTCATGAGGAAGATGGTTACTGGTGATTTTTTCACAGATTTCTCAATTCAGCAAACTAATCTGATGGAGGCAAGCACAGGGACTAGGGAAGGAATCTTAAGAGGGAGTGCTGTTACACAACGCTTTTCTATCTCATGGGCAAGGTTGCCCTGGGTGACGAGGGATACATACACCCTCTTTGGACCCTTTTTATTTGGGAAAGGGAAAATCGCCCAATCCACAAAAAGAGGACATTCCCCTGGACTCATAATCAGCCAAGATATAATGAGGGATGGTCCCTAGTTACAGCCAATGACCAACACCATGAGCGCACCCCAGATCATGATCATCAAGAGCAAAATCTCTTGATATTCTTCAAATAAATCTATTGCACAATAATTTTGTTCCTCCAATAACTCTGTTAATTTTTCTCATGGGACCACCGCCATTATCTGGATCAGGGTTTTATGGGGAGACCAAATTTGTCCAGTGATCCAAATTAATGAAAGTGTAGAACCTCGTTAATAGGGGTCAATATAGGTATGCTAAAACTTGGTGTCAGTGGACCTGCAACAGTTCTTTTTGTTAATTTTCTAGCAAAAACTTGATCTCCTTGTTTTCAGGCAGAATGATGCCTGGAGCTGCATGGGGCTCTAACTGCGACTGCTGATAAGGCCCAATAGCCTCCTCATAAATCAGTAGGGTACTTTAACCTCTATATTTGTACTTGCCATAACTTGGTGACCTGAGGGGATTGAAATGGGTCTGGAGGCTCATAGGGGCAACCCTTTATACTCATATATTTGCTTGGGGAGAGCTTTAGTTTATATTTAATTGATGGTAACAAAAGAGAAATTACACCATCACATTATGTGAGATTGACCTGACCCATATGGACAGGATCCTTTGGCACTCCGCTGAAGGTAAAGTAATTGGGATTGATGCCCAAGAATCGAGAGGGCTCCTCCGCCATACTGACTACTGCGCCAAAGTGATGCATTAAAACTGTTCTGATAAGAAGGTCATAAGCATTATTTGGTAGTACAATTGCTGGAGCTACAATAGCAATTGACCAAAACTGTAAGGGTAGCGCACTATACGCTCCCTCTGGAACTGTGCTTTCTGCTTTGGTGGTCCCATACACCATTCGATGCTCTATGTCAGGTTATAACGCCAATTTAGTTACCAGCCCAGTTGAAACTATGTAAACCAGTGCACCATTATCATCAATGGAGCGAATTCAGGTCTTAACTACTAAAATGTTACAATATGTATGCTCAGAATAAAAAAGTCTTGGATGTTTATAATATAAATGTTCAAATAGTCTTTTTGAGGAAATAATTAAACCCCATGCTGACTTTAAAATATTTTTTAACAATAATGTCTATTGGAATGGCAACTTTTATTCTTTTTAAGGTAGGAGCATCCAAGGAGGGTCCAGGCTTTCCCGCTGAACTTTATTAAAAAATCTGGCAGACATAGGGTTTTGTTTTCTCCTGGTGGCCCCCTTCCACGCAGCTTTTTTCTCTTGTGCACATGTCAGCACATGAACCTCCTTGGCTGACTGCTGATATAAAAATACATCAACGAACTGAGTGACTTTAGTGGAATATACTTCATTTGGGTTGGGTGAGACATAAGGGGTTGGGATAGCAGAGATAGAGGGTCCCATCTCTACTCCGCTTTGTCTTTACCTGGATGTACTGGTCCAGCTGCACAAAAAGAACCTGACGCTTAGGAAAGTTATGCGCCAGATGGCTGGAACAGCTACATTCATAACAGATTGGCTCACATGACTCCCATCCTCAGTTGTCATGAAGAAGCCCAAGATAATAGCTAGACTTTTGGTCGTCGTATGGCTGAGGGTGAGGCGCATAGGTAAGACAGGGCCAGGATTTTTGGACGAAATAAAAGTCAGGTGAGATGACTCACTTAAAGAAGAAAGAGGCACTGCTATGACCCCTGATGGTTTCAGTTCCGCATTGGGTAAATTAAACGTTAACAATAGATGGTGCAGGTAGTTAACGTTTTAAGAAAAGATTGATTTCTCTGCAAGACTAGCCATATTGTCAAAGAGTTTGTGGTATAGCTTCACCACAGCAGTCATCGAAATCTCCACGTTGGCTTCAGATAACGTCCCCACTCCTACTAACACATGTGCTTCAGCTTTGAAGTGATCAGCGAACTCTGTAAGAGACTTGTTTGCTGAAACCCAATAGTTAAAAATTCGGCCTTCTGCTGTGACATCTTTCTACGCCCCCAAACAACCACAGCACAGTTTTTTTCACCTCCTGGTAGGTAACCAAGCTGTTATATAGTAAGATTTGAGTTGGGCAGTGCTTCTGACGTCCAAGGTGGAGATCAACAACTTAGCCTTACGCCAATCTTAAGCCTCCTCCACTGCAAATTTTAACCACTTGAAAAAACTGTGTATATCTCCATTGCGGTTAAACAGGGGCAGCCTGTTGATGCAGACCTCCTGATTCCACGCTATACTTTGAACTTTGGGAGCAAACTGGGTAACCGTTTGAGGTCCATAGCTATATTCTCGCTGAGTGATGGGCTTGAAAATCATGGAAAATTCTTGGCAATTCCACTGCTTTAAGTACAGGGTGAGCCTCTTCAGTTGGCAGTACTGCCAGTACACGAGGGTATATTCTAAAGGGTGTAATAGTTCTTGGAACTTCTAGCAGGAGTGGAGTGACTTACGCTGCCAACGTTTTCAGCAAGGAGCTCCTCGCCCTGGTATCTAGCATCATGTCCACCATAAAATAACCCCTTCATAGCAGCCCTATTCAATTTATGCTCCGCGCAAAGTAGCCACTCTGTTTTGTCATCCAAACGTCAGCAAGCTGTCTGTTTTTATGACCAACCAAATGCAGTTGGCTGAATGCCTTGTCAACTTAATCCATTATACCTTTACATTCCTGAAGAAGCATATCTTGAGTCTAGAGTAGTGTATCCAGGACAAGTTTTATTTCCTGATTTAGTGATAACTAATAAACTGGGGAAGTGCCCATCAAGTTGAGCAAGTTGCGTCATTGCTTGGCAACTATAGAGCTTTGTTGGTGATTGATTAATGGGCCCCCTGTAGTGAGAGCCACCGTTTTTAAATAGGTGGAATGGTTTATTAACGCCAAAGAGTTTCTGCATGGTTAAGCCCACTGAGCAATGGACTTATGATATGTAGATCGACAATCCTAGATAAACCCAACAAACTTTATATATAGGAAGAAATTACCTCTATGATACCTCTATATTTATAAATATGTGTTTTTCAGCCTTCTACTGCTGACTCTTCTTTCTCCCCATTATCTGACCTCTTCTTCCTAATCAAGATCCCCCTCCCTATTATTTGCGTTCCACTAATATCTTTGATGTTTTGGTCAGTTTTGACCCTTCAGCTTAGCTATATTTATTCTCCTGAATTCATTTGGTTTTACCTTATCATTGAAAACTTGGGCGATTATTCACATTAAAATGGTATTGACCCTTAAGCTTAGCTATTACTAATTCGCCACAGCTCATTTTGTTTCACCTCATCACTGGAGACTCTAGCAAATATACATGCCAGAATGGTATTGTATTTTCGCCTTATTTCAAGATGCTCAAATATTTGTATATCTATTAAATCGCTTTATACAAATATTAGCCAATACGCACAACTATTTTGGACTTATCGTCCAGTCATATCAAATTCTTGACTTCTATAATTATAGCTGCAGGGACAAAATACCTGCGTTGTTACTATATAACTTTTTGTGTAAAAAGACACAAAGTGGTAGTGAAACATCTTTGAGCTATTGGAGTGGCCCATATAGATGCTGAGGGGACACAAGTAGGATTAGCAGCAGAATTGCAGATGAGTAGTACTTGTATCTCACAAATAATTCAGGCTATATGCTAAGAAGGAGGAGTTGTCAGAGTATCTGGATTTTCAAAAGCTCCAGTGGCAAGAACAGATTTAAGTAATGTAGACAGTTTACACATAACAAGCGCCTCATTACCCTTTAGTATTAAATTCTGTCAGAAAGGTTATTGAGCATAAATAATATACCAGCTTGTTAATCACTATACTGACCCCTGTCAACACTTACAAAGATCATCCTGAATCTCGTTTATTTTAGTATAATATTGGAAAGATGGCAGTTTTTTCCTGCATCATGTTTTCAATATGATCTATTTTTGTTAGCGCCAAAAGAGCCAATTTTAAACTCAAGATCTCTCTCACCTAAAACCTTACTTTCTGTCCATTTGTTTTCAGTTTAAGATGCAGGGAATCAAATATGATACAAATCAGCATAAGAGTGAATTTCTCCATCCATAATATTATCTAGGCCGTCAAGACAGAGCTAATAAGCTTATGTATCTTTTACAAATCTCTTTACTAGGAGATCATGGCCTGTTATACTTTCAGAAAGTTGGCCAACTTTGCCATTCAAATTTGCACATAAAAATTAATAGCGTTAATTTGCCTTTCTGGGCTCCATGGTCAGCTGCACCAGCTTCAGTTGTCACACTACCTCTACTTGAGTGTGTCTTTAACTTGGCTATAGTGATCCATACTTAATAGAATAATGCTCAAGAAATCAAGGTTTGAGCTCCTGTAGTGAGCACCACAATGTTAAAATTGGCACAGGGGCTATGGATTTCAGGTGCAAAGGATATTACACATAAAATTTAAAAAAAATTCTGTTTGATGACAGTAACCTGGGGTAAAAATATCAAAAAGAACCTTATATCAGGAATCAGGTTTTTATGTTAAATAAAAAGAAGACCGTCATAGTATCATGTACTTCCAGTTCTTAAGCGGCTTTCTAGAAAAATCCTATTGTATATTCTTTTAGTTTACTAAAAAAAGATCTCTTATATTTGTCAATCCTACCTAGATAAACTCTTTTAATTCCTAGAATTTTTATTGGTGTAAATTACTGCTACTAAGCAGTTCTTAAGAATGGCAGTATATAGCTATATCTAAATTAGGTAGAGAAGTATTTGATTTGGTCTTGTGGTAGTCATAATAATACTAATCATCTAAAGGCAACTGAGACACATGTGGATGTCTGTAACAGATAATAAGGCTTATTTCCAATATTTAATGCTGATGCATGGGCAAAAGGGTTAGTATTAGTATTTTAAATTATAGTTAATATGAAAAGTGGGGCCACAAGGCTTGGTTTGAATATATTATTGAATTGTGTGTTGCACTGGTAAGAATAGGGCTTGATCTACCTTTGTAGTTACCATAAACTAAAAGCGCCAAGGAAAAGTCAGCAACAGTTGATATTACAACTCTGGAAACTACATACTAAACTGTGGTCCACTAGGTAAACCAATCCATAATCAACCAATCCTACAGATTAATACTGGCATAGAATACCAATCAAACAATATATCTGCATAATGGTTAAATACAAATTTAAGTATATAACTATATGACAAGTTGGTTAGCAAACCTATTGCAACCCTTTCTTCAATGTGGAACTTTTTTATGTGTCTTCATTTTGTCTTTACTATTATTAATTAGTAATATCTCACGTATATAATACTTATACAGCAAAGCACATACAGAGATTATAAGCGTTTAATAAGACATTTCTTACCTTAAATCTTTCTTGTGGAATTAGATTATCTAATGTAGATTTTTCTTTGAGCTTAATTAATGTATAGCTCTAACCCTAAATCAAAGAAATAATAAAAATTGTATATAAATTTGCAGACAAAAATAAAGTCATTAGTAATTTGGTAAGATAATGTCAGTTTAAAATATTTCATTAGTCAGTGTTAACCAAATTGTTGAATAAGCTTCTGGTGTTTGATTTTCATGCTAGCTACATGTAGGATTATTTGTTACTGACTAGTTTTATGAGAAAAGATTGATGATTAGATCAACTTAGAGAGTTATTGCCTTTCTTAACTATTGTAAATCAATTGGAAACCAGGTAACTACTGTATATATATATATGTAGACCATCTGTTCCTGAAGACCCACAATAAAGTGGTCATGTGGGACCATATTATTTTTTAGTTTTAATAGCATCAAGGCCTCCCGTCCTGAAAACATGTTCCCAAAATCACTAAAAGACCTAACCACATGCCAGAAATTAGATTCTTTTTTTTGTGAGGCTATAAATATAGCTCAGCATTTTTAATACCTGAGGAATTGTGCCTTTTATACCCAACCTTAATGTTCATTCTTGCATGCAAGGGTAGAAAACATGCGCTTTTTAAGAATTCCTTAAATATAAATTTGCACAGAAGGAATAAGATTTGATTATGATATGTTCTGATATATCATTATGTATAAGAGATATAGATAAACAAATATAATTGCAATAAGAAATGCTTTTTTTATTTTTAATAAAAAACCTTATATTATACGTTTTTTACAAAAGTCATGGATGGAAAAACAGTTCCTAGTAAAATGTTGATTCTCTTTAGAGATAGCCCTAAGGTCAAGCCCCTATTTTTAGTTGTGGGTCTGTGATGTCTAAAATTAGAGATCCTATACATGGCAATGCATTTTATACCATTTGCTTTTTTAGCACTATTGGTGCCCAACCCAAAAAGGGGGAGCCGCCACACATCTTTATTTGCAAATGGGCCAAACAAGGGGATTATCATAATTAAAAAAATTCCTGATATAGCCCCTAGGTTATCAGCCTAGGAAGACATATCAGTAGGCGAGGAAGCTTTAGGGAAACTTTTGTCTGGTGCCCGCTTTAGCTGGCAGACCATGGCATACAACATAGGAGTAGGGGCATCAGCGACATGGGCATGAGGAAGTATAGCTGCGAGTTTTCTTTGTTCATGAGTCCAGCAGTATCCATCGCCTCAATGTATTGAGCAAGTTGATGCTCAGCAAAAGTGATGAGAGTCAGCACACAAGTGAAAGACTTGATGCGCTGGTGGGTTTGGGGATAGTTGGGGTCAAAAAGAGAGGTTTTTGCTGCATTGATGCAAGTGCAGCTCGCACCAAAAGCGAGCTCTTCAATCTAATTCTATACCAACTACTTAAATTCCAAATAAACGCTTTTTTATATACAATAATAACATTAGTGAGGGTAAAAATCTTATTTTTCTAAAATTTTTAAGTGCGTGAAGGATACAACTAATTGTTAGAAGTTCAAACTTCTTCCATTTTGTTTGAGTCAATCTAAAAATTGATATAACACAACAGGTGGCCAGCTATACTTAGTAAGAGGTTAGGAAGCGCTTAAAAAGGAATTTTAATACTAAAATTCTGGCTATCAAGAAGACCTTGGGTACTAAATGAGGAGTTGGCAGTACCACAGTTTATTTCCCCTAGATACATGTTCTTAAATAAGATTAGCTATAAAACTCTTGCTATAATTAACAACATTTCATGATCTCAGCTTTATCTTCTAATTTTTAATGCCACATAAAAGATGTGATTTATTTTATAAGTCTTTTTTAGATGCTAAGGCCTTCATTAAAATCTATGTTGTTCTGGCTTTTACCGCTCATCTTTGTCTTGATATTAATAAGTAAAAACATTGATTGATTATATAGATAATACTGCAGTTAAAAAGATGTAAAATAGTTTTATAGTTATTTAAGGAACTATCTTTGTGATCAATGCTGATTTAGGATTGGTATGAGAAGACAAACAAAAATAATAGGGCGCAAGACTTTCTGTGCTGATAATTCTTCTGCGCCTCATATTGACCTATAGCTCCTTAATGCTCCAATTAATTTGTATTGAAAGCTGATGGAGAACTTACAATATATAGCATTTAAAAATTGTCTATTGTATCACTCATATATTGCTTGGTATACACTATCTCATATCTTAATACTACATAAACACTTTTTAACATAAAGATACAATAATCAGATTAAAATTTTTTGCATTTGATGAAGGCATAACTATAGTAAATAAAAGCTCTTTGATAAAGATAATCCATTTTATAATAATTTAGAAAATATGAAAATGAACACTCAAGTTTAGATTACTTCTGGTATGGTTTATATAGTTATTAAATATATTTCTCTCTGTCTAAGATCTAGAAAGCTTTTCATGACTTATCTTGAAGTAACTTTACAAAACTATACCTTAATTTGTTAGAAGACTATGATGCACGTTTTGTAAATCTATAGCTTATTAAATAAGTAAATATCTCCTTATGTTTTTTATTTTTTTCCACTTAACATGATACCAAATATCTAAGGGGAATTTAATTTATACTTTACATCATATAGACCTAAATTTTATCCCCCAAATTTCTCAAAGAGTTCTAGCCAACAGCATTTTTCACTCACCAAGAGTAGAAGCTGGATAAAAGATGCCCTCAAGTTTTAATCATAGGTAAAATTTTTCCACAAATGCAAATACTTTGCACACTTTTAATCACATTTTTATATCTTAAGGCCACCTTGTTGAGACTTTGGTACCACAAGTTCTCATTTAGTAAGGATATCTATTACCCCAGGATATTTAACTCTTCCTATCAGGTTCATTATAGTATATCTTGTAATAAAATCTCCCCTAATTTATGCTATATAATACATAAATGTTATATTAATCTTACTATCTTTATTTGTTAAATAAATGGGTTAATGGAAGCTTATGATTAAAATGTATAACTATATGTGGTTCCAGTGTCCTCGCAAGTATTGGCGGCTTTACTTTAGATAGACCTGAAGCTTAGAAACTTAAAAAGATATATATGAGACTCATATATAGGCCTCTTAAAATTTATAAACATATGATAGTTGCGCTCACAAGTTTTATTAGTTATTACCTTTTATCTAACCTCACCTTTAAAGAATATAAACTGAGGATGTATATATGATAATTAAAAAGTAACTTACATCGATGAATCCCCCCCTTGGGTTGGGACCATCTAGTACTAAAAAAAAGTAACTTACAGATCCTTGACTGACTAAATTTCATGTTCTTGGATTTCACCATTAAGCATGTGTGAAAGATATATTGGTATCATTGTTTTAATGGACTACGAGAACTAAATTGCATTGCCAACAATTTAGTTCCCTCAGGCTCACATTATTAAACTGTTGTGGTTATTATCCATCTCACGATATCTCCTACTCAGGAACTAAACATGAGATTCTAGATTAAAATCTCTCCTGAGGACCAAGATAAGTTTGTTAATTGATAGTGAGTGTCTATTCAAAAATTGGATAACTTATGGCTGTGTAACTTCTCTGAGATCTTCTAGAATTATATGGTTACATTGCTGTTTTTCTAAGAAGTTTTCCAATCTTGCATACTCCAGTATGCAACTGTTTTGCTTAAACTTTGTAGACCTGTTCAAGCGCCTAAGGCAAGTGTTAATTTTAGAAGTCTACTCTAAATTCTATTCGTAGAAATTCAATTTCTTTTAAAATGTATAGAAATCTTAGAGCGCAAGGTGACAACAAAAAATATCTCAATGACTAATAATGTAACTAGAATTAGGACTTTTCTTTCTCGTTACAAACACTTTTGCAACCTATTCAATCTAATACTAAATCTAGTTTGATAATCTCACAGAGGAGATTAGTCTGCGCCCATGTCAGGGAGCAGTTGGGCAAGCAAGGTAGGAGCAGCAGGTGGATGGCCCGCGGCCTCCAACGTTTGAAAACGCCCCAGAGAATCTGGTGAAATAGACAAAAATCTCAAAAAACTGGCAGTCACAATTTCCCCAGAGATACTCGTGTGGAAAGTATGATGCAACCAGTACATCAACACGCCACACTCCCAGCTACTTTTGTCAGTGGAATTCGGAGTCCATGTGTATCTGGACATCCAAAAAAAGGCCTTATGGGAAAATTTTTTTGAAGATGTACACAAAATTTTCCTGACCGTGGTATACATTGCACCTCACTCCATGTCACGCGGTTGGCTGGACCTAGGTTTCAAAAGCAAAATAGCAGCAGACAAGGCTGCAGCGGTGCACATAGTGGTTGACCTCCCCAAAGGGCAATGGGTCATCAAAACCAAATGCACCAGATGGACAAAATCAAACCAAATTTTCCTCACATATAACTTTTTGCCTACTACGGTAAAATGTGACATTTTGGAGCAACACCTGTGCACCAGCAAAGCCATCGCAATTCTGACCCCAAATGAGGAGATTGCGAAGGACCTAACCCAGATCCCGCACTCCACTTTTATTGATATCGCAGGGCATCCCACCCACCCATTCTGGATAACTATGGACAGCGCGCCCCCCATTTGCACCCACTGTGACGCGTTTGGCCATAAGGCGCACGCATGCCCATCAAGGAGGGCATCACATTCCAAGAGCACCCCTCGGCGGCCATGGCCAGCGGAGAGGCACACTATGAACCAACTGCAAGCACCAAGGAGGCTTTCCCGTGGGGAGCACAAGGCTGCTACCTATTGGTAAAGCCCATCTCCCTGCAGGAGCAGAAGAAGGCCAAGCAGGCCCATAGGGCCGCGGCCAAGGAAGCAGCCAAGGCCACCACCGCCATCCCACACTCACAACACCAGGAGGATATGGAGATCTTTGCACTGAAGTGACTCAGGAATCCATCATCCAATCAGATTGGGAAGCCCATGTTGAGTGGGCCACTCAATCTGAGGATCCAATGGGAGATTTGATCTCACCCAATCGCTGCACCCAAGCTCCAGTCAAAACCAACTTGGGACCTATCCCAACTGAAAAAAAAATTTTTGACCCACTTGACGGTGCACCAAACTCATCCGCACCGCAAAAAATTCGTCCGACGTCGGGAAGCAAAAAGCCAAAGCCAACATGACTCTTTCCACAAAAATAACAAAAACCCTGATAGCATTGCTGCTAACACCTGTGCTGCTGTGAAAGCCCGTGGGGACCTGGAAGAGGCTGGTGGGCCTGGGGGCCCACCCCCTCACACCTAAGGTGCAATGGGGGAAACCTTCACTCTAGGGATGTTGAATATCGCCGGACTCAAGGCCTCCCTGTCCCAGGCTAGGAAACTGAGTTTTTTACAACACAATTTACCCGTGGATATCCTGGCCATCCAGGAGTCCCACTGTCCACAAGGTTCCGAGGAAGCTTGGAGAACAATGCTCCTCTCATCCCTATCCTTTTGGTCAAAGCACTGTGGGGTGCTAATTCAGAAAAATAATTTTTTCAAATTCACATCCTCAGAAACATTCCTAAATGGCTGAGTGCTCATCATCACCTTCTCGTGGGCTGACGTTGCGCATGCAATCATCAACATCTATGCCCCAAACGGTGCACACAAGCATCAGGAATTTTTCTCGTCAGTCAAATCCCTCCTGCTACCCCCTGATTCTTTCCTAGTTGGCGACATGAACTGTTGGCTAACCTCACCAACAGACTGGTGGCCTCCCTCACCACGCCCCACAGGGTCACGTAGAACTACGCGTTCTAAAAGCCACCCTTGGGTTAATGGATGCACTGCCATGACATGCCCCACTGCTCAAAAACATGACGCATCCCCACATCCACAACGGCCAATTAAGGTCCATGACCCGCATTGACCTTATTCTAATGCCGGCGAAATTCCAACCCCACATCTCCCACTTCAAAACAACAAAAATAGAATTCTCCGACCACCAACTGGTCTCAATAACCTACCACTTACCTGTCACAGTTGCAAAGGCCCTACATTGGTGCAAAATCTGCCCCCCTGAGCTCGCGTTGCCAGGATTTTCCATGTGGGTGGAAGAGGCAACTTTGGCAATCTTGTTTGTTGCACCATTTTGCACGGACCCCATTTCCACATGGGCAACTTTCAAAGAGGACACCATCCACCACTATCGCCATCTCTCCTCCAGACACTCACAAGCCACATCGGCGGTTATCTTGCGCGCTCTGGCAGAATTGGCCCACTTGGAGTCCAACATTCCAGCCACAGGATACAGCCCTGCATGGGGCCGAAGTGGGCGGAGGCAGCTGCCCACCTCAACACACTTGAAAGGTAACACAAACATCAGGTTTGTGTCCAATACAGGGCCACATGCATCACTAAAGGCGACAAGTGCACCGCATACTTCTTTAAAAAAAATTTCGCACCATGCCAGAGCATGGCCTGCACACAGGTGCAAAGATCGGATAATTCCATTGTGGACACACCGGCTGAAGTGACAATTAAAACGCATAAATATTACTCCGAGTTATATTGAGCTGAACCAATTCAGCCAGCCAAAATGGCAGAATTTCTCGACCAAGCTCATATCCGCACCATTTTCCGATACCTGGAAATAATGAATTTAATTACTCCAAATGAATTATGGACAGCCATTCGCGGTGTGCCAAACCAAAAATGCCCAAGCCCAGATGGCATTCCATATGAGTTCTACAAAAAATATTTCAAATATATATCCCCATTGCTGCTAGCCTCACTTAACCAAAGCCTGTTGGAAACACGCCTCCTACCAGGAGGACATGAGGCCTTTACTGTCACACTCTTCAAGAAAGGGGATAAGCTTGACTTAGCCAACTGGCGCCCCATTTCTCTAACAAACACAGACACCAAAATCTTAACAAAACCATGGCTAACCGTTTAGGGACTGTAGCATCTGCCACCATCTCCCCAGAACAATTTGGTTTTATCCCCAGAAGGTTAATTTGGGATAACATGCACTCCATGGCTAATGCATGTCAGTCCACAGCCTCTGGGGCACTGGTATTCTTGGACCAACAAAAGGCCTATGATAGAATAAAAAGGGAATACCTAAGGGCCTGCCTCCATCAATTCCGCCTACCCCCCCCGCTTCAGAAACTGGGTAATGCTGCTCACAGAATCTGCGACAATGGCAGTGCGTGGCCCAGGCTTCCTAAAAGAAGTAGTCCGCCCTCAAAGGGGCTTGCGACAAGGGGACCCCCTCAGCCCACTCTTATACAACTTCAGCCTTGACCCACTACTGCGAAATGTGAATGCCCACCTCACTGGGGTCCATGTGCCAGGCCAAACCCCAGTCAAGATGATGGCATTTGCAGATGATTGCGAGGTGGGGGTGTCTAATAACAAAGATGCATGCGCGCTTGAAGGGAAAATCCAGGAATATTCCCGGGTAAGCAACGCGGCACTGAACGCCTCCAAAACCAAAATCATCCTCCTTGGTCAGTTTCAGAACTGCTGGGCCCCAGCAATTAGCTCCCAACCCGGCCCATCTGCTCGCCCACGTCCACGCCTTACTAACTCAACACACACCGCTCCACTGGTGCTCCCCTTTGTGCCACGTCCTACCATAGGACCGGTGCGCCATCTGGGTGTGTGGATGGAGGCAGGCAGATATGCATCAGCAGTAATGGAGTGCCGTATACTGGACAACGTGACAAAGCGAATCGCCTCTCTCAGAGCCCACCCTACTACCCTCACTGGCAGGGTTGTTCTTGCCAACTCTATGCTCCTATCCAAAGTCTGGTTTAGAGCCCACGCCATCCCCTTCTCCCCAAGCTTCTTCAAATCCCTGTATGCTTTGCTGCAAGGATGGCTTTGGTCAGGCCGCCCCTCCACCAGTACGGCTAGAGGTCATGTTTGGCCCTCATCATCAAGGTGGCATGGGCCTGCTTGACTTCAAAGCCCATGCTGCCAAGATTCTGGGCACCTGGATCGCGGCCGTCACCGCTCCTACACTCCCATCCCAACACTGGTCCCGCGCTGCCCGCTCCAACTTCTCCCAAGCCTTGGGCCTCAACAATCCATCAAACCCCCACTCCCTGATGAAATACCTCGCATCACACACATCGTCCACAGGTCCTCACGGGACTAAAACCCACTACAAACAAATCCTACTCTCCATGCGAAGCGCAGAGTGGAGAATTCGTATTAGCAGACATACAACCTGAAGAGGCCGCCCCTCTCCTCAGTTCACACAAGAGGTACAGGGGCTACCCATCCATGATGGCGTGATCCCCATTCGACCCCATTTCCTATCCAGGGTGGACTACCTGGACATGATGGACTTCCTTTTTCCACTGAGACCCAAAAGACTATTTAAATACGCACCATCCTCTTTGCAGTCTCAAGTCCGCTCCCATGTGTGGCGCTTCCTGAGGGGGGGGTATCATACAGCTGAGCGCTCTAAAGCTTTACACTCATCCTGTGTCGTGTGTGGCCATATGGAAAATGTTCCACCGCCTGGAGAAGTGCCCCACCTCTAAAGGATATGGCGCGAAGTTCAACGTCTGCTGGGCTAGGATCAAACGCATCCCTTCAGTCTGTCAGAGATATGTTTTCTTCATCAATGGCCTCCACCCTTCCACCCCCCTTCGTGCTTTTGGGGGCAATCGCCATGTGGACCATCCACACGATTGTCTTAGATGCCATCCAGGTTCTCCCCACCCTCACAGAAGGGCCCACAGATTCTGGTCTCATTTGGTGGACCCCTTTCAAGCGTGGTTGTTCGGATAACCCCACCACGTTGCAGACCCCCTCCTGGTTCCCAGTCTGGTTCATCAAATCAGACCCCTTCCTCCACACGTGCTCAAAATGGCTACGGCCCCCTTCCCCGTTCCCTCCCCCCCCCCATAAGTGGGTTCCCGCTGGCAACAAGACATAGCATTGCTTCTCTGGGTGCCTCCCCGGTACTAAGTTTGTCTTTCCTGAGTCATATTCGGAAGTGTCCTCCCCTGGGCAGCCTTCACCCCTATAGATTTAAAAAACCCTTTTCCAACACTTGGAAAGAAGGTGAGGAGCTCGGGGCTCATTGGCAGCTTGGCCTACTTTAGTAACCATTTTTTCAAGGTTGGTCATAGCCTCTATTGAATCTGAATGATGCAGTTAGATAAACTTTGCATGGCTTTCTCGGGGTTTCCCCTCCCCTAGAGAAGACATCCTTAGCTAAAAGAGCAGGTATGCCCAACCCGCCATACAAAACTCGGAAAGGGGACATTTTCACAATCTGGTGATAGCTAATTCTTGGTTTTAAACGCTTGGGAGATAATGATCCCAA